>JACXGJ010005505.1:0-38808 GCA_016801105.1 Esox niger | reverse complement strand
TGTGTGTGTGTGCGTTGGTTAATTCTGACACAGAAATGACACCAATATACAATTCTTCTTTTTTTATACGTATAAACCGACCATGGAATAAAAGCAAAGAGATCATGCTTGAAAAGCTCAGATGAGCCCAGGTTTAATGTCCATAAATTGCAAAAATAAAAAATAAATCTTCAATTTCATTTAAAGCCTGGGGTATGAACTTAAAGCAGACCATAAATACATTAGCCAACCCTTTCATCAAAAGTAAATCTGCCAAATTGCAGGCCCCTTCTCGAGAAACATTTGTGTAGAAACAGATGAAGCACCCACCAACCACATTCATTAATGTTGTTGATGCTTTGCACGTATTAAACACGCACCACCTGAATATGCAAGCCTCCGAATCAGAAAAATATCCCCATGCAAAAACATTGTCATTTGCATGCATTTTAGATTTCGGATTTCCTCGCCATTTAAATATGCGGTTAGAAATAGTACAGCTCTGCCTCTCGCACTGTCACGCTGCACACTCACACTGTCATTGGGCCCGATAGAACTTCAAAGGAGCCCAACGCTGAGGAGGAAAACGAGCAAACATTTGAATTGCAAAATCACATCTTCCGAAAGGGAGAAAATTCGACACAACTTCCCAGAGTTAAAGACCAACACCCCCCTCCCAACCAACAAACGAACTCTCGGCAACTGAAGGAAGGAAAAAAATGGGGGGAGAAAAAAAGTCTCCATAACATATTCAGCATGAAAAAAAACTAATTTAGCATATCCACATTTGTGTAATGGGATGTGACACATTTTAGAGAGGTTTGAAGAAAAAACATATAATGTGAGGAGAGAGGCATAAAAATGTTTAAAGCTGCCCTTATATTGAACAAAAATCCACCATATCAATCGAGGGTTTCTCAAACTACCTGACACGGTTTTGATTACAGACTGAAGTGTAATTACTTAAGCCATTTTCTGACGAGAGAGGGCGAGCAGAGAAGAACCATAACATTTTAGCTACACAGCCATTTTCCACAAAACCAACACAGCCATTACCTTATGCATGGAGTGCCATATTCTCCAGAGCACTCAATTAAGCCATTTCAAACCTTTTAAAATCACCAAAAGTACAAAAAAATACAATTACTCTAGAAGAGTCTTTGACAGCTTTGAAACTCCTGCAGCACTTGTGGAAAATAAAAGTGCAATGAGTAACTTGCATGACAAATCAATAGCGTATTTGAAAGTATGATTTCCTAAATCGACGCCAGAATAAATACTACATTTAAGCCAAAAGTTACAAGCCTGGCCATGAACGACATTAACAGCAATAAATACCCATCTTCAGACTGGTGGAAAAGCAATCCCCCTGCTAAGAGAAAATACTGATCTACTGTGTTTATGAATACGATTATTTACCATTGGGTCGAAATGGCTCATTTGAATTTAAATAGTGGAAAATCTGAACCGCTTAAAATTTTTATCTCTATATCTACATGGGATAACCTACAGATTCAGAGTCTTGAGAAAATAAAGTATGGGAAAATAATAATTTACAGTCAAGGATTATGGTGATATTAGTCTAAAGCTGACAAGCTATTGTGGGGTGAGACAAAGAGCAAGCCGATCACTGTGGTGTTTGTCATATCCACCTAAACAAACACCACCTTCAAATGTTTAAATTGCGATTAAAGACCAATCCAACAGACATGAGTCCACCCACCGTTAACCACGTGTTCCTTTAAGTACTTCTATTTCTCAAAAGCCTGTTTGTGAAACGCCACGGTGGGGGGTGGGGGGTGGGGTTCCATGACGTCTGCGTTGCGCCACCTCCCCGGCCCAACCCTCGCGTCACGCGGACGGCCTACGTGTAGACAACCTGGAGACGGGTCTGAACAGAAATCAAAAGCCGGGTGATGGATAGCCTTACTGCACAATGACCTCTGTCACAGGGAGCTGGCCCTAAATCAGCGGGGAGCGATAAGGGCCTAGCTCCTACGGTGCTCACCTTGCTATGCTCCGCAACAGGCCTTATCTGTGGCCAGAGGAAGTCTGAGTAATAACTAAAGACAAGTCCCGACGAAACCGCTAAACCCACGTTGTCAAACACAATTTACAATGTATATCCCCTCCCCGCCCTCTTCATGTGCTGTTAAAACAGTCGTTATGAGAGGCCATGCGATACGGGCGGCAGGGCGGGGGAAGGCTGACACTGGCCCGTTGACTCATGTTGGGAGACCGGCAAGGACGGAGCCGGACCGAAGACCATGCTCCGAGGGCCCCCCCCCCCCAGTCCGCCGTCTGTGCAGTGTGGGCCGGCTTGTGGCGGGCCGGCAGTGATACATATAGGGAAGGGTTGGAGGTTGAAGTTGAGGGGAGGGCCGACAGGAAAGAGCAGCAAACAGCACTTTAGGAGGATTACAGCGTTGAGCATATTAAGACGTTTCGATCATTTCTCATTGGCCCGTGAATGTGTGCCTAAGATGTGTGTGTGTGTGTGTGTGTGTGTCTGAGGGGGGAGCAGTGAGGGAATAACTTTCCATTCAGTGGCATCAAAAACAGGGAGGGAGACCAAATATGACATCAAAGTTGCAATTAGCTGACCCCTTTCTGCCGGAGTCAACAGTTTAAAAAACCCTGCTTCTAAAACACTGATTAAAATATGTTTGCTTTCTCATTCAAAATGACATTTGACAAGGTTAGTAATATTTCAACTAACTGCAAAAACATTCTTGTGGCCGTGACCATTTTTCCATCCCCTTGCAAGGGCGCAGGTAACCCCGGAGCGAGTTTCCCATGAACTCAGAGTTACAATACAAAAACAAAAAGCCAGGGGGAAAAAAAAGCCGAGCAGTTTAAGGTTTTAAGCCAGCGTGTTTAGTTTCACCCAGGCAGCTGAAGCGAAAATGTTTTTCGATCATTATTCAGAGAATTTATCCCCTTTCTAATTCAAACCACAACGATTACTCAAAACTGAGCCGGTAGTCGTGTCTGACCATGACTCCCTCCTTAGTGGGGACTCAGCATGCACTGGACTGTCAGCAACTTAGAGGATAGAGTTCCCCAAGCTGCTAAACCCCCTCAGAGCCAAATTAGGAGAGGTGTACTGTACTAAACTCCCCTCTGCCAACGCGAGCGAGAAACCTACATAAATGATTAAAATGAACATTTCAGGACATATAGAGTGTAGCTACACTTTCCGTAAAGTCAGTGCTGTCATGATTAACCTGTGGTTGGTTCTTCATAACAATATGTGTTCGTTAGAATTGTTTCAATGTTGAAGAAAGTTTCGAGCTGTTCACTTAAAAACTAAACTTTCAGTTTCTGAAACAACAGCATCAGCAAACTGAGTTCAAGACAAAACAACAGTATTATAAAGCTCGAGTGAGTCAGAGTCGGTGCTGGGACCAGAAACCGACGGGCCCGACTCCGTCTGAAGTTAATGGTTTTCACATTCATTCCAGTCTGAGTAGAAGAGAATGTGAACCGTCGTGCTGGACAGTGAGCCAGCCTTGGCTTAGTTGCAGCTGCGCTCAAATTGAAGTGGCACTTTCTATCAGACGCCTTTCACCAGACAACTACATTCTGCCCCTTTCATTTCTAACCTCCCGGACACACAGACGTACATAATAAAAAATGCGACCGGTCACTTAATGTGCACGGCCGTCATTGTAGGGACGGAGCCCGGGTTCGTACGCGGGAAAAGATTCACAGCCTTACATGCCCGCGGATGGAGACATCCCTCTAGATGAGAAATAGATTTCTTTGACGTCTCCGCGGCCACTACTCAAAGGGGGCGGATAGGAGCCCAAACTCAGACGGAGTTTATGTTACGCTTGTTTCCAAAAGAAATGTCCGCCCCTGTTATCTTGCATCAGCCCAAAGGAGAGGATGGGAAATCTGCCCGGCCCGTTTCAACCTCCCGCCCTCCGATGAAACATTACATCGACGGCAGACGCGCTGGAATGCGGATCACAGTGCACCCTTAACCCTTTCAAGCTCTGTCCACAAAGATCTGCACTGTGGCCCTGGTTCATGGTACGCAAAAGAATAAAGAATGGTATCGGACCGTATTCACAGTAAAGGACTTCTGGTAGGATGGCAACAATGATCACAGGAGGTTAACGTATGTTTACATTTGTGCAAGGTTTCGTCCTTTGGCCTGAGAGATACCGTACCTTGCGGTTGATGAGTAAATTCGGAAGGTCGGAGCTCGGACGCCGGGTCCTCATGTGTCTTTGATTACACACCACTCCCACCGATAGCCATGAAGGGGAGAGATGTTTAAGCTATCAGGCAATCAGGCCGCCAAGAGACGTGAAACTCAAACCAGAGACGGAGGAGAGCAATGGGAGCGGGGTAGAGGGACGACTGTTTCACCGAATCTCTTCGCCAAATGCCAAGCCAACAAGGATATAAAAACGTTGAGTATTAAAGTGAATTACATGGGTGTATCTCTTTATTCATCTGACAGCCCTGTTAATATAATTTCTGAGAAATACTACAGTAATATAAAGCAATCTGCATAAATCTTAGTACTAAGTGATACAGCTCTTTATCCGTTTCTGAACATATTGTCTTGTGGTACACCCATCAAAAAACACTTCTGGCTACTGTAAAGAGAGAGCAGAGGTAAATCTGCAGACTTATGCCTACATGCTGTTATTTAAGTGAAGACCATTGAGATTAAACTCCATGAATGTAGGTGAAGGCAAAAGAAAACCACACTCATAACTGTACAGTAAATTGGAATTAAAGTATGAAAGTTTTTTCTCTCAGAAAGCTTTGCGAGGGTACCATTACTCAGATAAAGCAATAGGGAAGCGACGGAGACATTATAACACAAAATTACTTTAAACAATGCAGTACAAAAATCTGAAATATATTTATTGTCCTGACATTGTTGATTAAGTTGAAATGAGGAGCATTTGGTGTTAGGTGAGCTATTTATTTTCCCAGCGTTTTGTTTATAACCACCATGGTATTTACTTAGCAGCAAAGGGCGCTCACAAGCTGTGATTTATTCAAGGAGGCCTCTACGCAACTATGGGGTCCTTTGAAAAGCACCACGTTTTGGTAGACCCTGTGTCGCCCTACGCTCGGACTCTCAAAGACTCTTTTCAGGTCAGAATGATCCGAGGACCTCTACGTGGGACTCTCCAAGGTCAGCACACACTGAGGTCACACTGTACGAGAACAGAAAGCTAAGAAAACATTCAGCTGAATTACAGCACACAGCACTCAGGCCAAGAACCCCTGTTTTTCACCCAGATTACGATGAACCGTCTATAGTGGCATTTATCTGGGCCCCCATTATAATGGCAAGGCATGGAACAAAATGTATGTTGTGGGTGCCCAGAAAACCCAGAGGGACTAGGACAAGAGAGCAGGAAATGGACTTAGTTGAGTGAGCAACACTGGGTTAGTAGAGAGGAAGCAGTTATCTGGGTTATCTATGAAGAACTACTTAACACAAGCTCACAGCTCCACAAGGGGCATGGAATGATGGGTCTCTGAAGACCACCACGGCACACATTAGTGGTACGGACACATGCTGTTAACACAAGAAATACAAGACTCTCAATCACATTCAGTCAACCCATGAAAAACCAGTTGACCGACTAACGTAAAAATAGTTGCCGCCAATTGTTAGTCCTTATCAGAATATTGTGCAATTGTTAATGAAACTAAAAGTTCATGTGACACAATATTTCTAAATCAAGATTTATATACCCACCCTTTATGGCATACCAGAAAATCATAGAATGGCATGCGAGCTGAGTATCAAACCATGACAATGTGTTGAAACTGTGGAAAAGCCAAACACTGACTGGACCCTTAGTAGTCTTGTACTATTTTGAGGAAGAGGATACGCAGTAGTCCAATGTTTTTATTACCTCGACGGAAAGATCAATAAATCAGAAAAATACCACAGGGAAAAGTAATCCTCCCCAAAAAGCTGTTTAAGAGTTGCCATGTCATGAAGCTAGCACAACCAGAACTAAAATATGCATCCCTCTCCACTCCTTTTCAACCGGAGAGAGATGGGGGGGACGGGGGCTTCAACATCTAATGCAATTCCTTAAAGCCAAATGTCACGGACATGTTGCTTGATAGAAGAACAAAAGCCCAGATTGTTTCCGTTCAATTGGGCATATTTTAGCCGTAGAGCAACGCTTTGGGTGGAGGCTGTGGAGCAAGCTGGGGTAGGGATCCCCTTTTTCCTGCCTCCTTCATTTCGTTTTGACAGGCGTGAGGCTCATGGTCGAGCGCTCCCCTCAGTCCTCTGTGTACAATGGAGGGATCATCTGATGACTTGTGGGCTTTTCCAGCCCTCCTATGCACTCCCATAATTAAGCTGTGTAATAGGTTCTGACTTCGGGCTGCTATTAAAGCCCATAAGAGGTTTAATCTGAGGGCCCTTACATTAGAAAAACATGACATTATAACAACTCTCTCCTATGGCGGATACAATGTAATCAGACCGCACTTATTCATCTCACCAGTGACTTGAGGAAGAGCACTGGAGGAGCCGTCCAACAGCCTGACCCCGCGCGGCCAAAACGGCGGTCATACGATCTTCAGCCACGTCTTCGGTACTTGTTATTCATGTGACTGCATTTCGTGGACACACGAAGGCTGGCGCGTCACACGCCGAAGACGGGGAGCGAGAGGACGTGGCGCTCAGCGGGCACACTCTCCATGTCACAAAGCTATAACGCTGTCAGGAAAATAACTGCGCGCGTCTCCCGTCACGCTGCTCAATAGCGGCCGGGCCCCAATGCCCCTGGGGGGTCAGGGGCCCGTGGCACTGGGGGGTCAGGGGCCCGTTGCACTCAAAACCATTCCACCCATCAGAATTCTCCTGTACCATTGGGTTTTACAGAGAGCCATTCTAACGCAGGCCCACTCCTTTCTGTTCTACGGCCCTAGACAGGATCTCACAGGGATGACAAATGCTGCTGACTTCTGCCTGGAATGACACGCAGAAGGTCAACCAAAGGGGAGAAAAAGTGAAGGGGGAGAAAGTGAAGGAGGAAAAAAGAGAAGAAAACACACGTGCGCCTATACACGTCTCGATGACATAAATCTTGAAGTATAGTTATTTTCGGGGGGTGGGACTTCTGCGAACAAAGAGGAACCTGTGGGCGAGGCGCGCCGCCCTTCACTGGAGTCGCCTCCTTCATGTGCCGAGGCTTTCTTTTCCGTCTTAAACAAACTGTCACAAGACGAGGCCGGGGAGATATCCTCCTGACGTCGGGGTGCCTCTTTGTGTACCGCTCCTCGTTTATACAGTGTACACCTTCCTTCGCCCGCCCGGTGTGTCAAAGCCGCTCGAAGCCGCCCTCAACGCTAAACGACAAATTTGGATAATTCGCACGCAGGCAGGCAGGATGGCAGAGGCAGGAAAAGAAAAAGGTGACATGGAGGCTTAGCTTAGCGCAGAGCGGCTAAATCCCCAGGCTGCCGGAGACCTGAAGTGTCGGGGATTACGCCGCAGACGCCTTAAACAATGCACCCAAATGTGCGTCCTTAAAAGCATGAAATCCTTACAGCATTAAGCCCACTTGTCATTTGCCATTAGTATTTGGGAGTTGTTCCCGTTATGTGGGAGCGGCTGTTGTGTGGCGTTCCACCTCTGAGCGAAGCCACCGTGGCCTGAGAAGCGCTCTCTCTCTCCCTCTCTCTCACTTTCTCTCCCTCTCTTTATCACTCACTTGTTCTCTTTGGCCCGGAGGGGGCCTCTGTTGTGGATTTATTTTTCTAACTGCGGCAATTCTCCGGGAGGATGTTATAACAAAGGAAACAATAAAAGGGGGGCACGTTCCCACTCTGCATGGGGTCTCTGCCACGTTGTGAATGGGAGGAAGAGGCCGTATCAGGCGGGAGTACGGCACGCTACTCCAGAAAAGCTGACGTCAACACATTCCCAGCGAACTGGTCAAATGACCGGGTCCACACCTGCTGTTAGGAGAAACACTGTCATCACATTGGCGTGTCCTCCGTGTTGTATCCTAGCTGAGGACTAAGGGAAGCTAGGTCGGAAAGGAGCTAGTCTCTCAGATCTGAGGTAACCTTGAGGAACCACCATCGCCGTGGCCCCCCAGAGAACGACCCCGGTGCTGGTCATTGTCACCTCTGCTCGTGTCTTAGGCGTTGAGGCGAAGTGGCGATGCGCGGCACAGGTCTCGTCCCCGTCACTGTGTCACCCGGGAGGCGCGCGGACGCCCCGTCCCCGAGGATGGCCCTGTAATGTCTGGCTTCATCTGATCAGCGGTGGGTGTCGAGGCCCTGGCCGCCGGGCTTCGCTCTGAGGTGACATCCTCTATCTGCCAGGTCTCCGTGACGGCCCTGCCGTCACCACAGCCACGAGCATGCACCCGTTTACCCAGACACCGCCAGCCACCCCTCACCCACATACCGTGGACGCGTTATCGCACACAGCCAAAAGCACCGGTCAAACCAAACACACCTTACCAGTGTCTCATAAGGCTGTGCTATGGAGACAAAGGCATAATCAGCTGAACCCAATAAGGCTTGTCCACAAGTCATTACAATTCATTAATTAGACACTCCTGGCCTTGCTACTTTAGCGTGTGCGGCAAAATGATGGACATATCCATTAAAAATGAATACATTACAGGAATATCTTACATCAAAATTTTAATTTGATGTCAGGGCTATCAGATTGACCAGGCTAAGACTGTAACAGAATTAACATGCAATTTCTGCTGGAATTTCCTTCTTTTTTTTTTTAGATCACAGCACACACTACACCATCTGAAATAATTGGAAAAAGTTCTAAAAGTAGTCAAGATGTCTGATTGTGGTTGTGTCAACTAATATAAAATATGACGTAAAACAGCCTCTCTGTCTGTTAGTTAGCCAATGTGTCATGGAGCAGATTAACCATATTCTGTTCCTTTATAGGGCAAAGTCTGGTTAGTAATGAAATAATAAAATCTTCCATAATAAGCTATTGGCCTTGTAACTAGATTTTATTGGAGATCTTCAATGGAAAGACCAACATATATCAAGAATATCTCAATAACAATAATAAAAAAATGTGGACTTCATTATGAGCACTAATGTGTATTAAAAAGATCTCAACACACGCTAGGTCAATAATTTAACAAAGAAAACATCAACGTAAAGGGAGAAAACATTTTCACTGGGACCTAGGAGCAGAGAGAGAACGCAACCACGTCAATGACATTCAAGTGGTCAAGCGCAATGATGTATATGGCAAACGCAAAAGTCCTAACCCCCATTTCAAATGAGGAAGAAATGAGCCATATTGTGCCATTACATTGCTATAAATCATTTTGGTGGACGCCTGACAGCTTTTTATCAGATCTAACCTTTTCAAGCCTCCATTAGGAGCACTAACATTTTCAACTCTGACACATTTGCAGTTTTAGAATTGCACAGCTGATTAACTTTTTGCAGAGGGCGAGAGAGACGGCCAGCGACCTCGCTCATTTCCACACAGACCGTCCATCGTTCTGTATGGTGAGCTGCCAAGGAGGGGCTGGTCGGGGGGATCTAATTATTTAGCTCTACACTTGCCCTTTTAATCTGTACCAATATCATATCGCATCAACCAAATGGCTTGGGTTGTGGGAAATCATATTTATTGTTTTGTTTAACCAATGGTATGATCTATTATAGAAGGGAAATGTGTTGGTACTAAAACTTGCCGATGAAGAAATTTTGTGATCCTCAAAGAAAATAAATCTTAGACATCAACAGTCTGAAGATGAATGCTTATCAGCTCTGTATCCTCCTGTCAGAAAGAAAGTTAGACTTTGTTTTCATCTTATTTGTAATGTCGAAGATAAATCCAGCCTGTTGTTTTGGGCCATGCTCCATTTCAGAGACTTATTTTGTTGTGTATACGAGCTATATACACCGCAGTGGTTGGACTCACCCCAAAATGGGGTCTTTAATATGTTCACATAACGATCTAAAGCCTTTTAGAAAAATTTGACTTTTGCTTTTTAGCTAGGTGCCATTTTCATTGTTGTTCCTGGCATTGACAAAACAGGCATGTCATCTCTTGCTCGTCTACGCAGGCGGCGTGGTTACACTGAAATACAGATTAAACGTACTGCTAGTAGGGTCAACACTATATTAGCGTTGAGAATCAGGGAAGTGGCTAATACGCAAGACTAGCAGTGTTCAAAGAGAAGGGCAAAGCAGGAAGTAAACACACTTTGAGTGATACAAATTTAAGATTATAATAGTATACATAACAATGTGTATATCCACAGATATGCCTTTATAGACCTGAAAGACATAAAATGTCTTTGTGTTGTTCATGCTGGGGACGTTTGGAAGCATTTATTTTTTCTGTATCTGACAACTCCAGTTTATAGCTTGTGCATGTTACTAGAAAGCCAAATAAACCTCAGAAATGGAATTTTGCCAGAACAGCTGTCTAGATGACACATAAATAACGTGGAACACGAGACCCAACAAGACATCACAAGCCAAATTGAAGAAGTCGAACAAAATCCCGAAATCTATCATACAACGCTGTGTGCACATCATCGTGACAAACCGCTTCACATTCAGATTCACAAACCAAGGCTAATTGCAAAAGAAGGCGTGCAGAATAAACGACTCTCCGTTGAGCAGAAACACAGTGAAAACACCACAGAGTCGTCTCTACTGCTATCGCCACCTCACAGTACGTATCAGGCCACATTAGCCAGAATTGGATTTACATCAACATCATTCTTAGGGGATGAACAGTTCTTTGGAAAGAAGAGATCCGCATATCATCTTGTGCCATGATTAACCTTACCCGTTCCTCTTAAAACACACAGGACGCTCATTGTGTTTAATATTCGCCTACAGTCCGGTCGTTATCATGCGACTTGGATAGTCATTAGAGAGATAGCTCAATGACCTACCCATCCTTCAGTAGGTCCGCCTCTGCCCATTGTCTTGCCTGGTTCGGGGACTGGAACACCACCGGCGGAGATCGATGTGCGGAGGAGACCGGCGAATGCCATCTCATCCAGGCATAGGGCCTGAATATGCTTTTTTTTATTCCTGGACTGTTTTTGTTCCTCCGCTGGTCAGGTAGAGGCTCCAGACGGGACATTACCCCTCATTTGGTAGAACGGGTTTGATTATGAGGTTACCGGGTGTGGCCAGACTATTATTTGAATGATGAATGTTGTTGGTAAAGCCTTTGGAGGGAATATTACTTATGTCATTGCTTTCTTGTTTTCTGAAGAATTTGACGGCCGATGTACACTTTTTGGTCCAAAGGCTGAAGGGCAAACAAAGAACAATTAATGTGAGCCCCATGCAACAGAGTTTGGAAAAAAAATAAGCAAATCACTGGAAACGTCAATCAGAAGTAGAAGTAATTCTGCAACGCGGCGGCGGCGGTATTACAAGGTCATGTTGAAAGGAAAATAAAGGTCTGGGACCGGCTTCATCGGAATCTGTCTGCTAGGAATGGAGGATTGGACAAACACAAAGGCCCTCAGCCCTCCGGGACACGTCACATGAAATGATACCGCTAATGAGAGGAGAAGGTGGATGATGTCACCCCATCAGTCTCTCTCCCTCCCCTACTGTTGTTCTCTCTCCCCGCCCGTCGGTCTCCCCGTCCGTCGGTCTCCCCGTCCGTCCTTGAGTCTCAACATGGCTGTGACTAATAACGCTGTGACCCCAAATTCTTTGCCTTTCCTCCCTTCACAGGCGCAGCTATGGACGCAGAGTGCAGGGCCGGCTCGAGCCTCTCAGAGTCTACCGTGTAGGCCAAACAACACTGGGGAGCACATTCAAAATGTCAGCCGTAAATGTCAATAAAAAATTACAAGGGCGTCTGGAAAGGTGGGGTCTGAAGGGACTGACACAGCAGCGTTTATGCGACCGGGCCGTCGGCTGACAAGATGGAATCTGCACTGGCAGTTCTTTAACGCACCCCGACAAGGCCAAGGCACCAGATACCGACGGCAACCGGAATGGACGGATGTCTTCGGCTCAGGGCTCCCGTTGAAGCAGGTAGATGGAACTGGGCCACTGAGCTCAGAACCAGCTAGGTATGTGGACTTGGGCGGGTCGCGGAGGCACAGTCAAAAGCGACAGCTGCCTGTGGAGCAAATCCAGGAACTAATGGGAATAAAATACCCTTCTCTCAAAACACACACTCATATATCACGTCACGTTTGATTGACTGAGACGGTTCTCATTCAAGTGTTTTCTCATTAAACGCCGTTCCTCCCCTCATGGTCTCGGAATGTTCTGGATCCAGGGCCAATCATTTTTTCTGCTCACCAACTTTCTTAAAGGGGCTTTAATGAGGCCCACTAAAAATGGCAGCCATCAAAAATGATGGTCCTTCAATTCACACTTCAGTGATGTTGAGATCGTGAGGTCGCCAATATTATCAAACGCCCCAGAACTCCAGGCATTTATCCCTGCACCCCAAGGAAGCATTTCCAAATAAAACCCTATTACACTGAGAAAATAAGACACATTGTTGATTTTGAGCTTTGCATCCTGCTAGTCTCTTACATTTCACTGCTCAGAACAGTTAAATCATCATCCTTGGAAGGCAGATGTTTAGATAGATGGCATCTGTTATGTCAATCAGGAAGTCATTGTCTTTGAACACACTTAACGCTCACCCGCTGTAAAACCACATCATTCACACCAATTGCCTTATTTACATTTTAATATAAATATCAGTAATTTCCTTTAAAATAATCAAACGTAATTAGACTTGGGATAGACATATGAGACTGTCAAACTCCTGTCAATTCTAACTGGTATTATGTCATTACTGGAAATCAGATTGATCATTTTACTTTACCATCATGACCTTTTGATAAAGTGACCGATAACAGGTAACCCAACAAAGGAAATATGGCAGCCGGGCTCTGGTCTTTGGACAAAGCACAGGGACTAACCGCCATTGGCCTGTCACATTACCATTTGTCAAGCAGGCCCTGCAGAGGGCGGATTTATGGGCCACGGCGTGAGAGGCAGGTGACCTTTCAGACTTGGCATGTTTGGAAGCCACGACTGAGGGTGGGAGAGACGCAGAGAGGCTGTACACAAGCGCTTTGGCCCCTTGTTCAAGTTCTGCCCATGCCCTGACAAACTCGCTTGGGTAGTTGTATCGGTCACCTGGTTACAAATAAAACTACAAGCACGGTCTCCACGGCACCAGTTGCTAGAGGACCTGTCAACGCGGTGAGTGTCCGAGAAATCCGGACGCTCGGGAGAATGGAGCTCTGTTACGCATCATAGATCATTTCAACCGAAGTACATTCCCTCAAACAAACTGCTGCTAGTCGATTTTTAAATGTATCCTCTTTGAGGGTAATGCTGTCGGCCTGACTTCTCTCCGAATACTACAATAGGGCCTGACAGGAGGTCTTGTGCCACGTGTGTATGTGTATGTGTGGTGTTATGGTGGCTGTTGTGGTCGAGTCCCTGACTCCGCAGAAGACGAGCCGCTCGCCTCCGCTCCTCCCCAGCGTAGGACTAGCCAGCAAACCCTCGCCCAGTTACTGTCCAGAGGCTTTCATGACAACAGATGGAAGGGATTAATCACCCTTCGGTTTCCCTGTTTCCCTTCCCAAACAATGTGTTGTGTACTCTGGAAAACAATCCAGCCCAGCAGAGATCGTGGAGGACCCACAGGGGCCAAGGAGGAAGCGCCTAGTGTTGTGATGCAGTCTGACGCTCGCGTACGTCGATACCGTCGGTCTGCTCGGGAAGAAGCGGGGTAACGTTGCGCTGTGGGGACACTCGGAGTAGAAGTGGCCTGTGTTGGAAGACAACGGCGACCTGCACGCGACATGCTGCTTTGAGAAGGCTAAAGGCAGGAGCGGGAAATCACGGGAAGAGCAACTGACTGACCGAAGGCACTGAGGTGTTTTGCTTTTAGTGCAGTGTGTCGGCAAAATGTGCAATGCAGAACGGAACTCAACAAGAGGACTTACCGGTTCCAGTAGCTCCAGAACTGTTCGTTCAGGTAGGTGCGATGGCTGTGGTCGTCGCCGAACGAGGCCTTGCTCTCAATCCAGTGGACGATGTGGCCCTCCACAGCTGAAACATGAAAGCACAAATATCATAGGAATATGGGACAATCAGATCTGTGGGCTTATCCTAATTTCACACTAACCACTTTAGCTAAAGCCTAATGTTTCAGGAGGATAACTGTGTTTGGGAAAATTACATCAGCACAATGACGGAGAACTGCATGAATGTGTCATAGTGGAGACAGAAGCAATCAGACCGTACAATCGGGCTCATAAAATAGCATTTGGATTTCGACATGACATTTTCTCGCTAAATACATTTTGATGGTTTTCTGTTAGATCAACAAAGACGGAAGGATAAAGGTTTGACACTTGTAATCTCATCCAACAGAACTGGAAAAGGCTAGCTATCATAGATTACTGATCGTTGCATTTAAAAGTGAAAATGAAATAAAAGTTGACATTTATTATGTAACTAAATACGCACCGATTGGAACCTCCAGGATAATGTCAGGCGTCTTGTCATAGCCTTTGGCTCTCAGTTGGTTTTCATCTACAGAAATCAGTCATTTTAGTATTTTGACATTTGGGCCATACTATAGACCAGAAAGATCTAAAGTAAGGCTGACATATTCAGGGACACGCACTAATAAAGAGCAACATTTGTATGTTGTGTCCACTCAAATACTCTGGGTTGGTTTCTATATTTCACTAGATTGACCCTTCAGAGACCTAGTTGGCTATTTCACACCAACAAGCACATTTGATCCAAGATGCCTTTCATTTTTACCACTGCAGCACAGTGATAACAAAAGCTCACTGTTGCGAAAGCACCGAGCCACTGCAGAGGACAGCAAATAAAACTGCGAAACCATTAGCTACATCTGCCACTTATTGTGCTGCTACTGCACAAAATCTATAAAGCCTAGTAGTTCCACCAGCAGTAGACGTTGGAACTTCATAAAGCATAAAGGAGGCGACAGGCACGCTCGGCATTAGAGCCACGGTGAGTCTGACCCCTGCCTGCACGGGCCGCAGCCATTGTCCTTGACTCCTGGCGCGCTTCGGCCATTATCCGCCCAACACCTGATTTCTCCATTAAATCTCCGCCTGACCAGGTCATTCAATTCCGGGGGCCTGCCTATTTGTCTCCAGCCATGCTCAACTAATGGACGGGAGAGGAGGACCGAGCGCCGGTTGGAGGATTGGTGCGGTGTCAGGGGTTTGGGGGGGTGGTCCGAGGCAGCCTCCAGCCACAGACCTCCGGTGGGTCGAGGCCTCTCTCCTAACACCTACCGGGCTGTTGACATTGTCATACAGGGCCAATCACCTTCGTCGTTTCTTTTTCTCACACCACCTTTGATTAAAATTAATGGTCCGTCCCCTCTGTCGGGGAGCTTATTTCCAATCCATTTATCAGGCAGGGCATCGTGAGGCAGGACTGCCTTGGTGGCCCCCAAGACCACACTAAGGCCCCCCGAACTCTGACAGTTTTAGAACAGTTGCCCATGCAGGCCCGGAGGAAGGTCAACACTTCCAAGCCAAATAAATGGTACGGTCTTAATGACGAAGGGAATGACTTGGTTTCTTCATCACTCATGTGACCGAGGGGGTGGGATAGAGGGGAAATGTCTCTCTAACAATTTCACACCTGGACACTCACTACCTTGACCCAGAGTCTCTGGACAGGACCACATTTCATGGGCGGAAAGGCAAAAATAACCCGGAAAACAGATATGAAAAGCCTTTAACATTGCTTTAGGGGAAATGTCCAATTGTCAGAATCAACCGTGACTAAAAAGTGAACAAGGCTGATATCTAAAAGAATATTAAAAACCAGAGCATTTGTTTGGATATTTTAACAAGCCCTGCACCTAAATCTCAGTCATGTAGGGTTGGGTATTATTAAGCCAAACACTTTCCTAGAATAATCTGTACATGAGACAACAATACTCACCATGTGCATGTTCATATCAAAAGGAACAAACACATCTTCGTGGCCCCTCTCCAAAAAGAAGGAAGTGTAAGGAATTGATCTTAAAATCTATGTGGGCAGAAACTGACCATTTTGTAAAAATTGTCTAAATCAAACATGTTGAGTAGGGAAACCTGAGAAGATCAAACATTAGGCCAGAACCTTTGAAGCTCTTATTTGATTAAATATTCATACTGGGTGAGTGCATTAATTAAACATAACCTACATGGTATTAGATAACACTGCCCTTGGTTGTTAGTAAATCAATGTGAGATAACAGCCACTACATTAATCACGTTCAGGTTTCCTTTTTTAACTCTCATGTGAAAGGACAGAACAACAGAATGGACGACCAGATTATTTAAGATAACATTTTTTTGTGTAGTAGAGAGTAAGTGTAGTCTTACCTAAAAATGACAGGTTTCTCTCCTTTAGTTTATATCGTAGAAGCACCTCTGCTTCCTGACCAATCGCACTACAGGGGGTGGCGGTTAAGGAGACCCACCAACACTCACTCATTTTCAATTACCAAAGCGTTTCTCAAGCGTCTTGATCAAATGAAGCCCACACTGTAGATGTAATTTAAACCCATAGGTATGAAATATGACTTACAGTCTGAAACATATTGCAATGACAAAGCAATCATTGCTCATTAGCACAAATCATTCTGCATGAGTGTAAAGAAGCCTGTCAAACTCAAATCCATAGTAAGTGACATTTTTGTCCCTGAAACCTGCAAGATTGGTTGCTATGGACACGACGTACATCTCTAAAAGGGTTAATGTAGAAACAATGTTAGTGTGAAGTGAATGTAGCAGTGTATGAATGTGTTTGTTGCAGATGGTACCTAATCACAATTTGTTAACATCCTATTATTCTGCTGATGCTAAATTAACATTTCTTAAGGTTTAAATGTACAGCTTTAACATCCACTAGGGACAGTGTTATTTCCCATTACCCTAAAGGCTTGTGTGTCGTGTATGGGGACGACGGTTGGTCGCCAAAGCTGATCTTAACTCCAATGTAAAAATTTGCTAATGCATTTTCCAAATGATTAACAGGAACAAAAGTTACATGTTCATATGAAATATCATTCCATTTCAAAAGTCCCACCTTGCAAAAAATCACTGGTTGACTAAATCATATGCTAGCTAGTCAACAATGGGTAATTGTGACCAACTAACATTAACCACCTGACAAGTGTTAGTTTTCTAATCAACAGTCTTCACTCTGATATGGAGAAATAAAACATAATTTACGGTCAAATAGCCAAGGGCTTTCTGTATTTTGGACCACAGTGTTTTTGGAGGTGCTTAGCAATTTGAATGGAGTTGACACGTTCCTCTTCAACCCAAACCATTCAGAATCAAACTGAAAATGAATTTGAAGATATAAAAAGGTAGAGAAACAAAACTTTTAAGAACATTGGGAAAATGCCAATTTGGCAAAATGCACACAGCCCATGGACTGTACTGCTAATTAGGAAACAGATCACAACAACTATTACAATAAGATGCCTTTAGAATAAACACCACTGTGAGTGAATCAAGGATTCACAGATGCCACGGAAATCTCTCAGCATTCACCAAGGGCGCATATCATATGCATAATTCGCATATGATATGCGCCTCGAGGCGCCAATGCGCAAATCACTCGGGAACGCTCCACGGTCAATGCACGCGTGCACCAAGCAGCACGCGTCGCCAGTGCCAACCCTCTGATGTTACATGGAGCCGCTCCAAAAGCACACGGGAGTGGGGCGTTATCATGAGGTGGCCGTGGCCCAGGGAGTGAATGAGAGTTGACGCTGCAGAGAGGAGTGTGAAAGGAAGTTACGGGGGGGTGGGGGTGGAGTTGAAGGAGGAGGGCATGGTGGGACAGGGGTGACTGCCTGTGAACAGAAAGCTAGGACCCCCCCCACCACTGCCGCACCGTCCTTGCACAATGCAAACATACCCCCATCCCACCCTTGGGCTGCCCCGCTTCTGGCACTAGGAGGGAAAGAGAGAGGAGGTAGTGGAGGACACGACCTGGCCCATGCAGACCATCTCTCACTCTCTGATCACAGGGCCTGGAATTAACTTGAATGGTAGAGTGAGTCAAACCGGGGGCGGGGCAAACACACAGAGTGAGTCAAACCGGGGGCGGGGCAAACACACAGAGTGAGTCAAACCGGGGGCGGGGCAAACACACAGAGTGAGTCAAACCGGGGGCGGGGCAAACACACAGAGTGAGCGGGAGTCAAACCGAGAGGTAGAGAGAGGGTCGGAGAGGGACAGTCAAACCCAGCGAGACGGAATCAAACAGAGAGAAAAACAGGGTGAATGAGGAGCGGCGAGAATGAGTGAGTGAATCAGACAGAAAGAAAGAAAGAGAAGGTAAGTAGTGGGGCTATATATCATGTGGCCGCGACAAGAACTGTCCAAGGTGCTGATAATTCCCAGACTGCTGTACTCGCTGAGCAGAGGAGATAACAGGCCGACGCAGGCATGGTCAGGGTAGCATGGTGGCATAGGAGATATCGCTGGATTGCCAGAAAGACACCTTATCCTAAACCATATTCAGTATTCTCTATTGCTACCGATCCATATTTCATTCAAATCGTATTTAATGTCCAGGCACTTAAAACCATCCCGACTTGCTTAACTTATTGCGGTTTTAAAACCAGTAGCTTTTCCTCCAGCAAGTCTCTTCCTCGTATTGGGGTTGAGCCGGCAAAGCCACCGGAAGAAAAAACTAAAAATGGCGTATACATGCCTACCCATATAATATTGTACAGGACCCAGTCTATGAACAACGGTACGTTATTTACGTCAGCCCCACCTGCCCCCCTCCCCTGCGCATGACGAAGCCCTTCCTCTCTGGAGCTGAACCTTTATGTCAGACGGAACCAGACACGTCTCATCCCTTCCAATAGCTCCTCGTCAATTTCGGGCTTAACATTTTATGGGAAAGGATACTGTTTGATGCAGTCCACCAGTGGTCCATAACAGCAGTCATTTATTGTACACTGAAAAACAGGGGGAAGAAACATTACAGCATGTACAGGCAGGGGGGAAAGAAGAGGAAGCCCACACACCCGTCAGAGATATTGGGGGGTGGCGGCGGATTGGCAGGCGTGACAGTCTGCACCTCACGTGACATTATTAGTAAACATGAGCCAGATGCTTAGTCTGCAGCCCAGCTGGATGACTGCGAACCTTCAGAAGTTAACTGGGAACAAACAACAGCTCACCACCTGGGAGTGCACGCTGAGGTCAAACTAAAGAACCAGTGGTCATGTTAAATGTTTTCCCAATTTGACGCCATACATACAATGAGTCCTGAGAAATACCGAGCCTGGTATCATTTTCTGATCATTTATGACGGCACGGTGGGATGACATTCTCTTCTGTGTAGTATACAGTTATATAATTCCATACCTGGTAGACGTTATTGGCTAAAGTCCGGTCTGAAATCAAAGATGGCTCCCGTAGCATGCTGGTGAGGACTTGCTTGGAGGCTGTGAGTAGGACAGGGAGATAGAGGACGGTGTGCAACACAAAGGATATGGTAAATCATCCCGACGAGGCTCCAATCCAAATATCCATCACACAAACCTTTAAAAAAAAACTACAACATTGACTGAGGAGATACAAAGAATAGTGTATCACCGGAGCGGATATAGACACAAAGAAGAGGTTTGCCATCATTTACCCCGGCTGGTGCCAGTGTTAGTGCAGTATTTCTAGTGTAGTCTATCGCCTGCCTGGCTGCTTGGAGCCTATTGAGATTTTCCATAGATAAATGTTTCACCTCAAAGCACAGGAGCCCCATGTAGTTTATCTACGTTATGAACGATGACTATTTTGCATCTCTCACCCCCCATTCAAGCTCCACTAACATTATAAATCAGCGAGCTGCAAGCCACTGGATTGATTCTCCATTACTGCAACAGCAAAAATTCCTTAAATCATTTAAAAAAAAGATTCAGATTAAATGGATTGTATCATTGTGTGACGAAATGGTTGAGGTGTGCCATTCTAATGATATATACATACGGCTGTGACAGACTTTCTGGATTACAGACAATATCAGAAAGGTTTCGATTCCTATTAGACGGTACTGGATCTCCACACACCAAAAAAAGAACAACACCAGCTGGGGAATATGAGATGTGTAGATAGATAGTGATGGAGACAGAAAGGCTAATTAGAGGGTTATAGGAAGGGGAAGAAAAGGAGTGAACAGCATCCAATAAAGTTGACTTAAAAGGACTGTGATTTTATATGACTTGACTTACTATACAAGCCTCTAATAAACGTAAAGCCCTCATTATGAAGAGATCTTTGTTCGAAATCATAAAATGCTCAGAACTGCCCTCCCATAGGCCACTTCTCTTTGTGAGGAATGTACTGGCCTTCATGTGTACTATTAAACCCTTGGTATGGGAAGATGTTAGTACAAGCAAACCCCTGGTAGAGGAATGTACTAGTACTCATGTGCACTATCAAGCCCCTGGTAGAGGAATGTACTAGTCTTCATGTGCACTATCAAGCCCCTGGTAGAGGAATGTACTAGTACTCATGTGTACTATCAAGCCCCTGGTAGAGGAATGTACTAGTCTTCATGTGCACTATCAAGCCCTTGGTAGAGGAATGTACTAGTCTTCATGTGTACTATCAAACCGCTGTTAAATAAGGGTACTACTCATCATGTGCACTATCAAACACCTGGTACACAAAGGGTACTAGTCTTCATGTGAACGATCAAACCCCTGGTTTAGGGTAGGTCACGTCTTCATGCATAATATCAAAACCCTAGTATAAGGGTACTAGTCTTCATATTCACTATCAAACCCCAAGCAGGGGATGAACAAATATGGTGCTCTGATCTTATCAGCTATTCGCAGTGCTGAAAAAGAAAAGGATGGAAGAGGAACAAAGCCCAGTCAGCACTCGCCTTTCATTTTCTCTCACCCACCCTCCCTCTGTTTCCATTGCTCTCTCACCCTCTCACCCTCCCTCTGTTTCCCTTGCTCTCTCACCCTCTCACCCTCCCTCTGTTTCCCTTGCTCTCTCACCCTCTCACCCTCCCTCTGTTTCCCTTGCTCTCTCACCCTCTCACCCTCCCTCTGTTTCCCTTGCTCTCTCACCCTCTCACCCTCCCTCTGTTTCCCTTGCTCTCTCAGGGCTGCGAGGCACATAGCCGTTTTATTTCTCTGCTCATTTTTCTGGGAGATTGGTACCTTCACACGCAGATCCATACCATACTCCCGTGCAGGCAACGCCAGCCATGAAGAAAGAGGGTTATATCTTCCCCTGGAGTTAGGACACCTCATGACAAATGATAATGGATAATCAATAAAGAAGGAAATATGAGCCAGCAAACTTTATGAAGCCGGGAGACATATTACTCCCCAACAACACTCGTTTCCCTTAACAAAGTCACTACTCGACTGTGCCTAATAATCTGAAGGAAAATCAAAGGACCCACAACCACATCAGCAATATTGGCAACTTATTCCACTTTAATGGCATTTTGATTGATTTTTCCCCCTCCTAATGGTAGTTTTATAGATTTGATGCTGCTTCTGCAAAACAGTAGCGTGTAATAAACCTCCCTGAAGGCAAACCAGCCACCATTAAAGCTCTTGTCTTACTAGAACTCATAATTGGAGGTTGACCACCACCACCCTCTGCTCTGTCACATAACACAACACTAACACGGCTACAGTTTAGCTCTGGCCCAGGCGGACCGCTACAATTCTTCTCCCTCTACCTTGTGATTCACGACATTGTTTTTGAGAAGCCATGATAAGTGCCATGTTTTTTACCCCGTCCTTTTTTTCTCCTTTTCTTTTTTGGTCGATCACGTTAAAAATACCCATAAAGAGGGTGACCTTGGAGCTGACATTGTAGAGTTTCAGCCAAGCATTGACCTGATGAAAATGGAAGGCCAGACCGCTAATAAATCAGGCTTGCTTTTAAAATGAGTTTACCCTAATGCCCATTCATCACAAGCCCTAATGCCATTTGCAGCCCGGGATTGGGCCGCTGCGCATCGCGGCCAGACACAGCAGTAAATAACAACAGAGGCCGGCCTAGCATCCCGGCTCCCTCCCTCTCATCGCATCGCTGCAGCCTCCCGCTAACGTCATCCCACATTTATTAAAGACACCCCCGCGCAACACGACACGCCATGCCATGCCAGAGAGCTGCAGCTCCACCTACACACACACAAAACACACACAAAGATAAACATATTCTCACACACACACACACACACACACACACACACAAACACACAAACACACACACAGTTAAAACCTGACATGCGGAGAACAAAGCCCTGCAGCATGACTTTACACCTTGTAAATACACAACACGTTTATTGTAATTGTCCCATGTTGGCATAAATTCCAACTGAGGTATCATATCGTCAACATCTGAGGAGCAGCAGAGGGGAGGGGTATATTAGAAGGAAACGCGTCACCTCCCATTGGGATTTGCAAAAGAAAACCGCTAGTGTTAACAGAAAAAGTGCAACATCCCTTTTATTAGAGCTTCAAACGCACGACAAACACAAAGCTTGACGCTACAAGGTCGCTAGCTGGTGTACAGTACACACAATGCTACTAGATTGCTCTCTACATACTCTTGTCATTTGTATCCCCCCCACCATTTCCAGTAGGGTGAAAAAGTCATTATCTAAATAACAGAATGGCAAGAAAGCTCATTAGAAGGCAACATTTGTTGAGGGAGGAGCGTAATAAACGGTAATGGATGACGATCGTTATTGTCCCAGACACTGATGAGCTCCTCTGCAAGTTTGTTTATTAATTAAAAAACACACTGCTTCACGGACAGGGGGGGACACAAGCCATTGGGGGGGGGGGGGGGGGGGGGGGGGGGGGGTTGGTGGCTCGTTCATCAAACTTCATGAAGCAGGAGAGAGACAGGTCCTGATAATGCGTGCCGCTAAAGCTGATTTTCCATGATGAATCTGGTAGCATATAAATTGGCTAATATCTGAAAACATTTACAGATACTAGAGGAATTGACTACTTGTGGGACATGATGGATGAGCCTCTCAGACACCGGCGGACAGCTCCGCAAATCTCCACGGCTGCCTAAAGCCCTCATTTGATTTTCCAATTTACTCCTTTTAAATTTATCCTCACACTTTAAAAAAAAAAAGTGGAGATGAGAGAGCAAGAGAGACAGAAAGAGAGAGAATGAAGGAAGAGAGGGAGACAGAGAGGGGAAAGAACAGCACCTTTCTGTACTTTTTTCCTTTCATGTGGTGTTGGGGCTGTGAGGTAAGGCGCTATCGTCAGAGTGGGAGGAAGGGAGTCTCAGAAGGGGTTACTAGGGCAAAACTGATCTGCCTCTACCTGATTTTCCCTGATGGCAGTGAAATGAGAGCGTGAGCGTGTGTGTGTGTGTGTGTATGTGTGTGTGCGCGTGCGTGCGCCCACTCAGGAGTGGCTAGGCAGGCTCCACCATACAAAGATCTCCCTAGGTCAGACCATTAGACCGCGGCAGAGGCTGACTCCAGTTTCTCGGCTGAAAAGGAGTAATTAGTATACTTGTCAAGAGAAGTGCCGCGTGCCTGCTTACCTCGGCCACAACCCCCCCACACATTTCTTTTCTTACTACCTCTACACCGCTAATGAAGTGCCCCCACGCTCATTACTCAAAAACGGTGTACAGAAGCGTTGCACCAGCGCCAATCTCGGCCGTATCTCGCGTAAACAGGAGGGAAAGAGCAGCCCTTTTCTGGAGGGTCGGTTCAACAGTGAGAACGGCGGGTTTAACGCTCAGTACTTTGTCACCCAACACTAGGATAAAGCTCCATCCACTTTGTGATGAACAAATGAAATAACCAAAGCATGAAAAGCGCCGAAAACTGTCGGTAACATTTCCAGAAATGTAAACATCCAACGTAGGCGACATGTAACCTTGCCAACGCGGCTCTGTGTTGTGAGCGAACATGACAATAAATCTCGCAGCGGTCCAATCGCATAGTTCCAAAACACGGAGCAGAAATCTAATCTGGTGGAAGGCCTTGGGAAAATGGAAAAGGTCAAATAGCTAGCAAAATTGCCTCCTCAAAAAAAAGTGTATCTAAATCTAGAGGCACTTCAACTCATGTCAGGGAGAATGGCGACGGATGAAGGGGAAGAAGGCGAGAAGAGATGGGAAAAAAGGACAGACTCCCTCAGTGTCCCTATCTAATCTCCTAGTGAGCAACTGCCAGGAGTATCATCATTCGTCGGCCAACCTCAACGCATTTTCGTCACCAGGTCTGCAAAGTGATACACAGGGAGACTTCCGACCAATCAGTCTGGCGTTCACTTATATGTGTAGTTTGTATCCCGCAAAAACAAACAAACGGTCCTGATATAATGAACTTTACTACGGCTGTCGAGGATACCGAAGGCTCATAAAGCCCTCGTTTCAGTAGTGCTGTCGTCTCTCCGCGGATAAACGGAGACTACTAGACAGTGCCATCCGTCCCAACCCTCAGCACTTCCCAGGCCTCCTTCGTGAGACTGGGGACATTACAGATGCACATATCATAAATCATCAAACTGCGACGAAACTGCTTTGAATATATCGATTTATTAACATGTGCCGGGCAAATGGCCTGGCTATCGTCCTGCCTGAGTGATGCTCGCTCCGATCCTTTACTAAGACGACGTCCAAGAGGAGGGGAGACAAACAACCGGCAAAACAAAACGAGGAAGAGACAGAAAACAATTGAATAGTGGGTATTGATCTGGCTGTTGTGATTGTACATATATTCCATTGTCTCAAAGGACCCATTTCTGTGTGTCTTAAAGGGAGCGGAAAGAGTGGAGCAGGGAAAGAAACATGTTAAAAAAGAAGAGCACCGTGCCGGGTAAGAACGAGCCGCTCACCTAGTTGTGGATAATGTCCTTTATATAGAAGTCCATTGATCTTTGCAGATCACTTGCTCTCCTTTTCTCTCTCACTCTCTCTCTCTCTCTCACACACACACACACACACACACACACACACACACACACGATGGATACGCCTGCCAATAGATACGAACCAACCAGCAAGCTAATTGCCAGGAAAGACAATTATCCTAGCATTGTTCAATAATGGAGGCACATTACAGAAGTGTAATATACACACTGGGACACTCCAGGGTTTGACCACTGTGCGCCAACAAGGTCCCAACCGAGAGACAGATGTCACACAACAACTGGCTAGCTGAAAGGATGGCAGCAGTGAACCAGGAGATGCATGGATGTTACAGTATTTAGTGCAGCATATCGATAATTTAGTATTTTATGGTTATGGTTATGGATATTAGAAATTACCAAATTTAGAAATTCCCTGTTTTCCTTAAACATATACACCGATCAGCCATAACATTATAACCAGGTGAAATAACACTGATAATCTCGTTATCATGGCACCTGTCAATGAGTGGGATATATTAGGCAGCAAGTAATCATTCTGTCCTCAAAGTTGATGTGTTAGAAGCAGGAAAAAAGGGCAAGCGTAAGGATCTGGGTCAGAGTATCTCAAACTGCAGCCCTTGTGGGGTGTTCCCGGTCTGCATTGTTCAGGACCTATCAAAAGTGGTCCAAGGAAGGAAAAGCAGTGAACCAACGTCAGGCTCACTGATGCACGCAGGGAGCGACCTCTGTGGTCCGATTCTAACAGATGAGCTACCGTTGCTCAAATTGCTGAACAAGTTAATGCTGGAACTGATCGAAAGGTATCACAACACACTGTGCATTGCAATTTGTTGAGTATGGGGCTGCGTAGCCGCAGACAAGTCAGGGTGCTCATGCTGACCCCTGTCCACTGCTGAAAGCGCCTACAATAGGCACGTGAGCATCAGATCTGGACTGCGGAGCAATGGAAGAAGGTGGCCTGGTCTGATGAATCACGTTTGATTTTACATGACGTGGATGGCCGGGTGTGTGTGCGTCCCTTACCTAGAGAACACATGACACCAGTATGCACTATGGGAAGGAGGGAAGCCGGCAGAGGCAGTGTGTTGCTTTGGGTAATATTCTGCTGGGATATCTTGGGTCCTGCCATTCATGTGAATGTTACTTTGACACGTACCACCTACCTGAGCATTGTTGTAGACCATGTGCACCCTTTCATGGCAACGGTATTCCCTGATGGCACTGGCCTCTTTCAGATGGATAATGTGCCCTGCCACAAAGCAATAATGCTTCAGGAATGGTTTGAGGAACACAACGAGTTCAAGGTGTTGACTTGGCCTCCAAATTCCCCAGATCTCAATCTAATCAAGCATCTGTGGGATGTGCTGGACAAACAAGTCTGATCCATGGAGGTCCCACCTCGCCAATCCAGTACTTAAAGGATCTTCTGCTACGTCTTGGTGCCAGATACCACAGTCCATGTCTCGACAGATCAGGTCTGCTTTGGTGGCAAAAGGTCCCCTACACGATATTAGGCAGGTGGTCATAATGTTATGGCTGATCAGAGTACATTGAACTGGACACTATATTTGTCCTCTTGATGTGCACCGGGGTTTCCCACTTTTCTTTACATTCTGGTTAGAGACAGTTTGCACTGTTCTGTGAAGGGAATAGTACACAGCATTATAAGAGATCTTCCGTTTCTTGGCAATTTCTCACATGGAATAGCCTTTATTTCTCAGAATAAGAACAGACTGAAAAAAGAACATTTCAGAGGACAGTTCCATGTTTCAGGCCATTATGAGCCTGTAATGAAACCCAGAATCACTGATGCTTCAGATACTCAATTAGGCAAAAAGAGGCCAATTTTGCAAACAGGATTTCTAATGATCACATAAGTATATCACCTTAAACGGATATACTTGGTTTTGCAAACACAAAGTGCCATTGGAACCCTGGAGTGTTGGTTCTTAATAATGGGCCTATGTTGATATATACACACACACACACTTTTCTGGGATATATATCTCCCACAAAAGTCAGGATATTATTGGAATAAAGAAACAATGTAAAAAGCCTGTCTCCACTGTACAGCCATCAAGAAGCTAATCTCAGCTAGTTCCACTGGGTGTCTTGTCCTAGTCTCCCAGTGTCTCCAAGAGAAAGCCTCTGTCTGCTGGAAGACTGCTTGTTCTACACACTGTTCCATCTACTGTTTTGACAGGGACTGGATAACGCCGGGTCCAAAGCAATCATAGACTTGACTTTGACAAATGGATGTGCTGTGGAGGAGTTGAAAATAACACACATCCACATTCATCTATTTCTTGATTAAATCGAAGGTGCAGCGTTTTGACACCATGTGATTCACTCATAAAGCAACCCACTGGCAGAGGCTTTCTAGGATGTGTCTATTAACATGATAGGGACACTGGTGTATGAGATGTGTCTGCCTTCAGATGGCCATACAACGAGACAAAAGACCGAGACAGAAACAAAGAGAGAAGAAAGGCAATTAACAGCGAGTAGTCATCCAAATGAAATCGGTTGAGCTTAAAGAATAGAGAATCACACAAAGACCACGTGACGAGAGAGAAGTACAAAAGCAACCCCGCGAGGAAATTGAGCTAACCTGGCCAAACGCGCAGACCCCAGTATGCCCTCCTGAATGTTCTGCATAGCAGGTGGTGTTCTCCCTGCATCACTGAAGGGAACAATTTATACCGCAACCAAGAGCAGTTCAGAGACCCAGACTGTCAGCCAGTGAACATAAACACCAGGGGCCAAGTGGTGAAGGACTATGAAATACAAGAAGTCTTATCCTAGCCTACCCGATCCTCACTTCTCCTCAGAATAAGCAACAAGATGAATTTCGAGGGCTGGCCGGTCAGGTTGATGTGCTGCGCTTGGTGGAGCGGAGATGGACAGAGAGCAATTACTGCGGTGTTCACGGCTCACTTTGACTGTAGCGGGGAATATTACTCATAAACCTTTTACTGGCACGTCCCACGAGTTCACTTAACATCCTGTTTTAATAATCTAGTTGACACTTGGGAAAATAACTAAATGTCTTTTTTTCAGCCAATGGCAAATTAACTCCCCGTTCCCATATTTGATCGTCCCCATCCTGTTGCTCTTAGAATGTTAGCAACTTTAAGTGTTTTCACCAGGTAGTATCATGAATGGATGCAAGGTGCTAATGAAAATACACCCCAAATCATATCATATTAAGTATACTGGTGTGATGATTCGTGCAACTCGTCACAAAACCATAAACTTAACAATTAGAAAGCTTAGTAAAACAATATTAAAAGGGTTCCAAAAATGTTTATGGTGTTAAATGTCATGAAACCATTAGAATATTTAGGTGTTTTAAATAGGAAATATCTATGTCATTATAAACGACCGTTCTTTCAAAGGTTTTGGGGCACTTGAAAATGCCTTTGACTTGAAAGGAAAGCACATGTTTTTGGCCATTAAAATAACTTGTCTGGGGATGCTTCGGTGGTGGTATAGAGGACATTTTTTACAGGGTAAAAGTGATCTTGAAGAAGGAAGGCTATCCCTCCCTGTGGAGGGCTCTTGATTGGAGCCAATTACATCCTACAAAAAGTACAATGACCAAAGTACAGCTCCAAACTATGCAATAACTGTTTAGGGAAGAAGCAGTCAGCTGGTATTCTGTCTATAATGGAGTGGCCAGCACAGTCCCCTGATCTCAACTATTGAATTGTTATGGGAGCAGCTTGTCAGTTTGGTACTGTGGGATCTAAGCATTAACAACTACAATAAGAATGTACGTTTCATTAGAAGTGAATGTGCCTAGATAATGAGAACAACAGAAACCTCTCTGTTTAGATTCTCTCTGTAGGTTGCGCTCTGATAACGACAGGAATGTTTGCATTGACCATTTGGCATGGGGGTGACTGCCTTGGCTTTGCTAGGTAAACACGCCCCTCAATGTATTTCACAGCTTGTAACCAACATTACAGTGAGAAGAGACTGAGTGAGAAGAGATTGAGCCTGTAACATCATGCGCTAATAGACTATCAAATTCTGCAATAAACAATTGAATTACTCTCTCCCTTGACAACCTGGTACGCAAAAAATTATTACAACTACTATATGAAACAGCTGATTTCTAACAGTACACAAGAAATGCGCATCATGTAAATCCAACTTGCAGGAGATGCATCAGGAAGCATGCGGATAAATATCAGATTAGCTCAACAAATCGACAACTAGAATGTCGCTAAGATAGTAAGTGCTGCAAATGGAGGACAAAGTTTGAAGGACAAACCTATTATTTCAATAAAAAAATGTCTAACCTTGTCAATGACTCCAGTGCCTATTCATTTTGCTAAATTTCCTATTCAAACTCATTTAATGTTTTCATGGAAAACAAGGACTTACAAACTGACCCCAAAACTTTGAATGGTCGTGTATAAAAAATGGATACGATTTGTTTAAAAAATCTCCAATGACGCCAGCAATGTCAAGCAATGAAAGCAAACAGAACCAATGCGAATCGGCAATGTTTTCATGACATCCCCTCTATCAGACAATTTCTGTACATTTTCAAGACAAAATATTTGTGAGTGTATTTTCCCCACCTCGATTCTATTTCCTTAGTGGAACCAAATAGGGAGGGGGGAGAGGGATGATGGTGGTGATCAAGGGGGTTATAAATAACGATGATGAAATGAACTGGCATTGATCTAAACAGCAGTTAAGTGGTGGGTGGTCTTCCGAGTGCTTAATTGTCATTCATCGGCCCCAGGTAGCAGCAGTGGCAGAGGCCTGTCTCTCATTAAGACTGTGTGGGCCGAACAACATCAGCAGACTCCTTCCTAAACATTCCCCCTGGAAAGGAATTAAGACCAAAAGAACGAACAAGGAAAAGGCTCTACTCACCCGCCCCTCCCTCCCGATCCTGAAGGAACCTGTCCAGGATGACGCGGGCCATGAGCGCGGGGGAAAGGTTTACCTGTGAAGGGGTGGAAACAACAACACAGGGGGAGGGGGGGGGTTGATTAGTACGATGTGCGGTTAGGTGTCTAGATGGTTCAAATGAAAACGGAGCACGTGGGGAGGGTGGAACCTTGCTATCCTCCTTTTGCAGAGAATGGCACAATTGTTTGGACGTTCAAGGGCATTCCCGCAATTTCAGATTGCTTGGATGTTCAAGAGCTTTTTAAAGAATTAAGAATGACTCCATTGGAATAACACTGGCTGTCAGTCGGCCCCAACGTCACAGGCATAATGGCATTTCTAATGGAGCTAAATTACAGTAGGCCTATATTGTCCTGGTTAACAACCTTGACCCAACTTTCGACAGCAGGCCTCAAATCACTTTGTTTTTGCGAGCCTTCTTCTGGAACAAAGGGGCCTTTTATGATCGCCGAGCTACCAGCTTTAAACGCCTTCGCCTCTCTTGTCTCTCATCGTCTGAAATGGAAAAGTGCAACAATAAGCTCATCCAACCCCGAGACCCAGTCGGAGCTTTAATCACATGAAGATTACGAAGCCTAAAACACAGGATGGGACTCAGCGAAAGGAATGGAGCTAGTAAATACTGCACAATGCCTAATATCACAGGCAGCAGAGGAGGATGAGCTGAGGATCTATGGCAGAGCCGGTCTTTGAAACCAAGACACCTTGAGAAGAAAGAAGCCTGCAGTGAAATGCCGATCCAGGTTAAGCCTGACAGGTGGAGGAACACTAATGACTGATTTTGGGGCCTGATTAACAGTGTGAATCTGGCCCTGACAACAAGGTATCTGCTATGCAGCCTCCCAGCAACTCCTCTATTCATGTACAAGAGCAGCATATACTGTAAGGCTCGTGTTAATCTACGGTGGATGCTGCAAGCAAAAAAAAGAAACAGGAACTATGGCACGGAAAGGGGAATACTTTTTATTCAGTTGGGAAGAAAATCGCTAGCTCTCTAACTGCACGGATATAAATAACTCAAAAGCATGAGTTTTGGACAGAGTTAATAAAACGCAACATATAAACTAGAAAACACATGAAATGACAAATTACCTAATAACCCCATTACCACAGAAATGACACAAGCGCAGCTAGTGCCATTTCCAGCAACTTTGTTAGCAAACCGAGAGTTCGTAAGCGGGGAAACATATCTCTCTTGTTAGCATAATTGGGGCCCAAAAGTGAATTTGCCCTCAGCTGGTAGTGAGACGGTACTGTTTTATCTCCTCCGTGATGCTTCCTGGTGGTGCCGGAAGGAGAGCAAGTGAACAAGCACTCCACTCTGTGCAAAGACTTCAACCAGTGCCAGTGGTATTTGTTAACCATCTCCATTACTCTGCATGCAGAAGGCAGCTAGTTGAAGACCAAACATGTCTATAATTATTACACAGGCTACGAGGACAATCTTCATCTTCATTAGTGAGCGAGTTCGGAAAGAGAAGGCATCTTCAGCTCATCTAGCCCTCTGGGTCTCTCCCTCGATCTCTCTCCCCCTCTTCCTGAGTCTCATCCCTCTCTCTTCAGTTGTCATAAACCGCGGGATAACGAGAGCGCGGCGCGTCCTCGGTAACCCACATCAGCTCTGACACATGAAAAATGGCGACATTACCCGCGTCGGCCCGGCCTGCATAAGGACCACCTGATTAGTTCAGGTACTTGAGTCTCCCTAATTTCCAGATTAATCATCAGTCCATCTCCCGGCTTCTCGAATCACATCGCAGCACCTCACAAGTTGAACGTGTGACTAAGATTCACGGCCCGTTGAGTGCCCGCTGAAAATAATTACAGTTAAAAAGAAGAAAGGGGGGGGGGGACAAAACTCCTCAGGTTTTACTAGGCACTGGCGGTAAAGAGTGTCACACAGACCGTCTGATGCTTTGTCATGCCTGTTATGTAGCCTTAAGCCAGTGTGCTTAACTGACCTTCCTGAGGCGACGGTAAAAATGTACTAAAGACAACAACTTTGAACTAAAAACATATATGCGCAGGAGAATGGGGAGCGGAGGAGAATAGTTCTCATCAGTGTTAATCATTCCCCTCCGCCGCCGATATATTGTTGTCATAAAGGGCTTGAGACTACATCAATTAGCTGTCTGCAAGAGCGTGAGTGCTTGGTTTAAATGTTAAGTAGCGTATTAAAATGACAGTTAAATGGTTCATAGACAGTTATCTCCGAGCTGGGTTTAATCCCTTGAAAAAGAGAAGGAAAAAAAGAAAAGGGGGGAATCATATGTCAATTAAACGGAGAATGAATAATGACAGTTAGCTTTGAGGTGCCACTGATGCATGTGAACTATTCCCATTTTTTGATTTAGAAAAGGAAGCATGGAATCCCATTGCTTGGTGAAAAGAAGCTGCAGTAAAAATGTTTGAATGCCATTTAAAAAGACACGCTCCATCCAAGGACTACACAGCCAAGAGGAGTGACCGGAATAAATACATTTGTTTTCATCAGATGTCTTTCAGCATTAAACAGCTGATGTGTGGACACTGTATAGATCACAAACGGAGGAGAAAGGCACATTCGTGAGGTTTATTATTTATCTACACAGTATTTAAAAATTACATTAATTAGCATACACCTATGACCGCCCATATGAACCAGGACGTTAACTAGAAGATGGGGATATTAAAAGATAATCTCTACCATTATCTGAGTAAACATCACTTGCCAGGCATTCTGTTTCAGTGAGCCTTTCACTCCAATTCCCCCTTGTTACAGGGGAAGGGTGCAGGAGGCTAGCCTAATAGCTCGCATCTTAAGGTTACTGTACCAAACACCTTTTCACTACCCATTACAATTCAACACTAACCCAACGTTAATTGCAGATTGGCTGACTGGCTGCAATGCACAGGAGACAACGGCGAGCACCAGAGCACATTCATTCCTATTAACGTGATACGTCAGAGCTCCGCCGGGTGGAACATTTTAATGCTCACGGAAATCACCACGCACTCCATTTCTGAGACAAAGAAGTCCCTCATAAAAACCAAGAACAGTCCTTAAAACGATCCAAACTCTGATGCCCGACCTGCTCATTACACTGAACGTTCAGTTGCGAAATTTAGTTGAGGGAGAGGACGTTTTAATTGTTCTGAACCCTAAACATGTGGGCGCAACTTGATGTGGCATCTTTCTGTCTTTGGTGTGATTGGAAGTGTTCTGCAGGACTGAGCCAATATTTTGATGAACCAGTGACCTGACAGCACCTCAGCGCTCTGCAGTTTGAAATGTCATTGGCCGCTTTAAATGTCAATTATAAAAAATTACATAATAAAGACATAATAAACCACAAACTATTTTCACATCTGCGTTAAACGGAATCAGGACTAATTGCATTAAATAATTGGTTAATAGACCGGACCGTTGGTGCAATTTTCATAATCACTAACAGACAGGGAAAAAAACATCATTTGAAACTCAATTCAGGGGCTTTTCAGAGGATAATTATGTTTGTTAAAAGATTCTCTGCAGACCAGTTTGTGTGTACTTTGAATAGAAAAGTTGAAATAAAATTTAAAAAAGAAAAAGTGGTGATATGCCATTACCTCATTGGCTAGCTCCAACAGCACAGGGTCAGTGGGATGTGCCTTGGCTTCACTCAGGTACCTTCATTAGAACAAAAGAAAAAACAGACAGCACTAAAAACAAGAAGAGGCCCACAAAGGCAGACAGAAGGGGAGAGGGGATGAGGCCAGGCCAGCCAAGACATGTAAATGTCCCTGATGACTTTGCCCTCAGTGGCATATGGCAGGCTTGCTGTGGTTAAAACGGCAGTGCTTAGAAGACTCCGATTTCTTTAAAGCCAGGCAGGCATGATAGTTAGTTACCCCCCCGCCCTCCCTCTCCAAGCCCGCCCGCCCGAAAATGCTTTTTTCCCTCGCCAAGACAAACCACGAAGCTCCCTCAGATCCAACCCAGATCATCTGAGGTTTATTGTTATATAAGTGGATTAGAAGTGCATTATCTCAGCCTCGTTTACAGCAGAACAATGGCTTAATAAGATAGATAAAGGCTAATTTTTGATATGCAAAGAAGCCTTTTTTTCATTTTTACATTTAACAGAATTAGAGATAATCAGCTCGTGGTTATAAGCCAGCGGATGGTAAAGGGCTGTTTTGTATTATCTTCAGGGGAGGAGAGCGGTTTGATGCTTAAAGGCCCAGCAGGTGCACGCGGAGGTCTGGAATGAATCCTGAAGGTGGTGATTTGTTTGGAGGAGATTATATCTGTCATAAGAGGCCCACCTACTTTCAGCCCTGTCCACTTCCTATCGTGCGACTTGAGCGATTCCCTTCAGGACAGAGTGAATGAGAGAGAGCCAGATAGAGAGAGTCAGAGAGAGAGAGAGAGAGAGAGAGAGAGAGAGAGAGAGAGAGAGAGAGAGAGAGAGAGAGAGAGAGAGAGAGAGATAAACAGAGAGATAAACAGAGAGTCTGGCATGAATGTACCTTTGGTAGTAGCTTTCAATGACGTCCTGGGAATGATGCCTTGATATTGTTCTTTTGGTTCTTTTCTGAAATAGTACATAATAATACATAAATATTCTTAATTATCTGACGAGAAACATCTTGTAATAGCCAAATAATGAATGACAGCGTTTTAATAAATACTCTGGCAAGAAAGATATACACATGCAACAGCTGATTTCCATATGGTATCAATGCAACGTAGCACAAAGACAAAAAAAAGCATAAAGCTTTTGGTTCCCCTGAATGAGAAGCCCGGAATCACTCAGCCTTGGGTGCTTTATTGTATTGTGTATTCAGGCTGCGAGAGAGGGGTCATAGTAATTGAATCTCAATAAGTTCGCCCAGGGTCACACAGCGAGTCAAGGCGACCTCGTTCAACCCCCTACTCAAAACCTTGTATTCATTTCCCGCCTCCGTCAAATGGCGACCGAGTCTGCCGCGACGACGTGCCTCATTTCCATGGCGCGATTCAAATTTAACCCATCTCAACCGAGGGGGGGGAATCGGAGAAAGACCATTACTTAAAAAGCAACTTATTTAAAAACCACTACTACTACTACCACAAAAAAAAAAACGAATTCCACGGAGACGGGCGGCGTGACTGACACCTGTCAGGGGGATGATAAATGACTCCATTTTCTGCCTGTGCAGCCTTCTGCCACTCGAGGCAGCGGTCATTTATCATCGTCCGCTGTCAGCCGTGGAAAGCGGCAGTGACAGTGCAAGTCAGCAAACATTTAGCACACGCAGCCGCACTACACTGGGAAATTATTATTGTCAGAATAATAATGGTTTAGCATAATTTATTACAGGTCCGCCAAATAAGCAGGGGCTAGATGTTATTAGACAGATGGATGGGAAGGCTTGGCAGACATCCACCGGGACTCGGGCAAGCGGGGCTCTCGACGTGAAAGAGAGGAGATCGAGAAGGGGGGGGACCTCCTCCAAACCAATCAGAGTGCTGGCAGTTCAATTACAACGAAATAAAGGGACATTCATCATTCAATTAGGCACCTGTCAGGGCTCACAAAGGAAGAAAACTTCTAACCTGGTACTCCAGGGAGAAGATGCTCAGAAGAGTGGACTGGGAGTGACTGGAACAAATAAAAGAAGGACAAAGTTAATTACCAGAGTGCATTGCACAGAGACAAAGGGAGAGAGAGCAGAGCTTCAAAGACGAGGCCGGCTCGGCTGCCCTGTAATCTAAAAGAACATGAAAACAAGTGTGGCAAAGTTGTTCCAGATGAACACCTCGGACAAAGGCTTCCTGCCTCCACGGCACGGCCGGCAGATGGGTGTGGGGGTGGTGGAGGTGTGCGTGGTATGAGATGAGAGAATATACGGTCTTAGGTGGTGAAACGGTTCCCTTCTCCACACAGCAGACCGTTCCATCGTCCACTCGTTATTTTGAGATGGTCCTGCTGGAGAAGACTACGGACAGTATCGGTACCTTGTAGTGGTGCTGGAAGATGCAAATATCATGTGGAAATGACACTAATCCCATGTAAAGGACTGGGTTCAATTCCACCAGCAGTACAAGGGATTACAGCAGCAGAGCGCAGCGGAGACGTAGATTTGGCTAAAATCTCTTTTTTAGATGTCTCATTCCAAAGGGGTGCGTGTTTGTGCGTGTATGTGTGTGTGTGTGTGGATGTTTGTAAGCCGTGGGCATTGAGGGTGTGAGAAAGTTTTCCCGGCTGTCAGCGCCGGCTTATGAGACATTCGGAAACGTTCAACCCTGACGAGCTTTGAAAATGGAAACATTGGCGGCTGGAAGGTGGGACACGCAAGAGCCCAACCGCATTCGCTGCCGTGTGCTACATTGGTGTCCAGCTCCGGTCAAACGCCTGGCAGTGGGTGGGGGAAACCCAGAGGACACAGCGGCTCACACAGGGATTCACTGACATATTTAAAGCAGGGACAGAATTCATTTTAATTGGACTGTGCAAACACCCCCCTCCACACACATCAAGAATGCATATACACTGGACACACACACACACACACACACTCCATATAGTGCTTTCATATACTGCTCTCAGTATGTGATTGTTAAATGTAATGGACTCTTTTTTACAAGTCACCTGAGAACGGTATGTAAATGCTGACTAGAAGCCCTTGCTTTCTATTCAAGTGAGGAGTCATTGAGGTCTCTGTCATCAATCACTGCACAGCGTAAAATGACCATGTGACACGGAAACAGAGCCGGAAGGAATTGGAGCCATCGATTTGTGTCTATAAATGAATAAAGGAAATACAGCTTTGGAATAGTTTAGTCGTTTATAATGACCACAGGCCTAAACCTTGTAGGACTAAACGTTAACTTCTCAAGATGCCAACTGTAAACAGTTTTACTACTGTGCCTGTGGAGGCCTAATGTGCAACAAAGCCAGGCTCTAGTGTTAGGCTCTGTGATGTGGACAAACCACCAGCATCACTTCTCAGAAAGTTCTCAGGTCAAACAAAATGCAACGACGTGGGGGGGTTCTCAGAAAGGGAAAACATGGCAGAGGCCCCAGTGTTAATTTACAATGATACGAAGGGGTCAGGGGCCTCTGCCATTAAACGGTCAACTGTCAACATGTGGATGCTGGGGGGAGGGCTCTTCCCCAATTCAGCCTTGCACCTGAGCATTTCAACAGCATCGCTGAGCTATTCTGTTAGCGGGACCACCTTCCCTCTGCTCCAACAGACATCTGGTAGGTTTTAAATGGATTACTCAGTATAATGAGCGTGATTACTGTTTAATTGCTAAATCTTTACCCTGTTAAGTTTAAAGGGACACAAACTGCTCTTAATATCTGTGAAAACATATCTGTTTCAAACAGCGAGGATAAGATTTGTATTGGAAACAAGATTTTTACTTTTAAGTTGTCATTATTTGCTTCTGTTTTCCATCGTCAAATCCAGTAAACACAGTCAACACTTTGTTGAAAACAGGTTTCAATCTCCAAATTACAAAAGGTAGACATGGAGAAGTAAATTGCCAGATTAAAACCTGGGGAGATAGGAGGACAACGCTCTCGTTAACTGGACACCAACCATGACATGTCCTGAGTTTACAGAGGCCAAGGATTTACACTGAGCAGAAAGATAGCAAACAATGTTCCATTTGTCAGTGAATTACAGCCTTTAATTCAACCTGTGGCCACAACCCTCAGAGAAGGATTCAGAAATGGCACGGAGCCAAAAGAAGACCGCCATTAGGACTCAAAGGTATGCATCCATTCAATGTATCCTAATGAGACTTGCATCAAGGGGAGGCTGACAGGAGAGGTAACAGTAAGAAGGTGCGTGTGGGTGCATCACGACTATCTATAATCTGTGGGTACAGTGGGGAGAACCTTCTTTTTGCAGGTTTTCCTACTTACAAAGCATGTAGAGTTCTGTCATTTTTACCATAGGTACACTTCAACTGTGAGAGATGGAATCTAAAACAAAAATCCAGAAAATCACATTGTATGATTTTTTTATTATTCATTGGCATTTTATTGCATGACATACGTTTATCATCACCTACCAACCAGTAAGAATTCCGGATCTCACAGGCATGTTACTTTTTCTTTAAGAAGCCCTCCTGTTCTCCACTCATTACCTGCATTAACTGCAACTGTTTGAACTCGTTACCTGTATAAAAGACACTCAATCAAACAGACATCAACCTCTCCACAATGGCCAAGACCAGAGAGGTGTGTAAGGACATCAGGGATAAAATTGTAGACCTGCACAAAGCTGGGATGGGCTACAGAACAATAGGCAAGCAGCTTGGTGTGAAGGCAACAACTGTTGGTGCAATTATTAGAAAATGGAAGAAGTTCAAGATGAAGGTCAATCTCTCTCGGTCTGGGGCTCAATGCAAGATCTCACACCGTGGGGCATCGATGATCATGAGGAAGGTGAGGGATCAGCCCAGAACTACACAAAAATCCCTGCTGCAGTGTGTGCAAACCTGTCTACTACAGGACACGTATGATCTATGTAATTGCAAACAAAGGTTTCTGCACCAAATATTAAGTTCTGCTTTTCTGATGTATCAGGCAATAAAATGCAGATAAATTATTTAAAAATCATACATTGTGATTTTCTGGATTTTTGTCTCTCTCTTTTTAGATTCTGTCTCTCACAGTTGAAGGGTACCTACGGTAAAAATAACAGACCACTACATGCTTTTTAAGTAGGAAAACCTGCAAAATCTTGTTCTCCCCACTGTATATGTCATTTTAAACAACAGTAGATAATGTCCAGTGTGTGGGGATGGTGATGTCCAGTGTGTGGGGATGATGATGTCCAGTGTGTGGGGATGATAATGTCCAGTGTGTGGGGATGATAATGTCCAGTGTGTGGGGATGATAATGTCCAGTGTGTGGGGATGATAATGTCCAGTGTGTGGGGATGATAATGTCCAGTGTGTGGGGATGATAATGTCCAGTGTGTGGGGATGATAATGTCCAGTG
>JACXGJ010005504.1:0-38839 GCA_016801105.1 Esox niger | reverse complement strand
TTACATTAATTTTGTTAGATTGTTGTATATTATATATATTGTTTGTATATACAGCATATGTAAAGGACAGATTTAAAAATGACAAAATATTATACACCCTCCTGTTTCTTGGGATTCATGCTCATCAGTGATATTTTGCATTGACTAATTTTACAGGGGAAAAATACAGCCAGTGGTCTGATACTGTGATATGTTTACTTGCCTTTTATAGTCCATATATAAGCAAGCCAATATTTGTAAAGTAGTGTATATTGACAGCTGTAAATAATATTTGTGGACGACTGAAATCATTTAAATTAGATACGTTGTATCTTTTGATGCAAGTACTTTTTGAGTCTATTTTATGTTTTCAGTGGCTTAGTGTATTTTGCTAATTAAATGTCTTTCTGGTTTGGACCTACATTTTAACTGTTCTGAAAACACGAATTCCCTTGGACAAAAATGCTCAAGCAAATGAGAAAAACTGTAACTAGAAAAAAATGAATTGCTTGGTCTGAGTATAACACAGTATATCACTCCCTATAATCTGTTATGCCAGTATGACTCCTGCTGGACAGTGGCAGGCCTGCAATAGTTTCTACAAATGTTTATTGATTATTCCTCTAACCACCGCTAGAGGGGTTAAAAAGACAAAACTTTTTGATCAGTTTGATCGGTTATTCTTTCGATCAGTCTAGAGATCAATCTAACCCTGATTAGACAATATCTAAGGTACTGTACAATTTACAATAAGCTACATTTAGAGTGGAGAAAGCGTTTTTACCCAAATAAGTAGATCCTAGCATACACCCAGGCCCGATGGACTGTCAATAAAGATCTATCATTTTGTATTTGTCTTTTCGAAGTTACATTTTTTGTGTTGTTCACCAATTATAGAAGATAATAGCAGATGTGGCGCAGGGAGTCGTGAAACTTTTGTATTTCGTCGTGAAACTTTTGTATTTCGTCCCCTAAATATTACAGTTTATTAAATTAGTACTCTATCATAATACATTTGAAGTACACAGAATTAACAAAAAAAGTTAATTCAAATTCATTATCAGTGTAATTATCGCTGTGGAACATAAAACGTTTGTTGTTTTCAGTGACTGTAGGTGTGTGAATGTAAGAGTGACGGTGAGTGTGAGAGACAACACAACATTCGGCAGGTGGTTGTAATGGTATGGCTGATCGGGGTATACTTTTATTTTGTTAATCTCTTTCTACAACACATCCAATGGGTTCATATCATTCGGGAGATGTTCATCAAATTAGAATAGGGACATGGTTTCTGTCATGGTTTTGCTGACGGCTAAATCAGTGCCCCGAGTGATAAGTATTGTTCCAAAAATGTCACAACTAAAATCCTTATGTACTCTCTGCCTCACCAACACTTTCAGTTCGGTAAATTTAATTGTTGAGTAGATGTTCATCCAATATGAAAGTGGGCGGCGTTTCTAGTAGCCAATGGCAAAATCAATGCAACGTGGTATGTCAACCTGGAATCTACCTAGAATTATTGAATTGGCACTGCCACTGACAAAAAGGACTAAACTTCTACTTTTATTATGTCTCTCCCTCACCAACACATTCTACAGGTTGATTTAACTCTGGAGTGGATTTTCGTGTAATAGAAAAGAGTGTACTGTCAGCCATCGGCAAAATCTGTGTCCCTGGTATGACAAGGAGTTTTTCCAAAAAATACAGAAGGCCCTCATCAGAATCATATTCATAACCACTGCATTGCAAGTGACATGCCCAACCAACTGAGCTGTAGAGTCATTGTCAATTGTATTGCATTATTTGGCATTCATTATTACTGTTTCAACAATTCACTGGCAAAACACGATTGTCTTTGTTACCGTTAGTAATTGTTTTAGGGTTTCAGCAGGTCACTGGGTGAAAAATGCTGTGTCGCAATCGGTCCAAACGGTACATGTAGTTCAAGCCCAACGGCCACAATTTCTGATGCAATGTCAAGTATTCTACATGATGGGTTCCATGCTGAATTGGGATATTTGGCAAGTGTGGTAAGGACAACAGAAGTAGCTCATCGTAGGCAATGTGTCAATTCTCTTCTGAGCAACGCATTGTGTTGCACATAGATGAATCCCGTCAACGTGACACATACTCGATTTGAAAAAAAATCGAATCTAGTCCAAATTGGATCAACCGTGTGCATTAACTTCTCGGCTGTTTCCGCAATCGTTGATTTGCTAGTCAGGACAGTGCAGTCGTGGTAATGGCATCACCTGTGGCTGGATTTGAGAAGTATGGAAACCGCAATGAGTACAGGATGCCGCGGAGGGGGTTATGGAGATGATGTGTTCTTTTGGCCAGCCCCCCAAAGCGCTACATTGTGACTGAATATTGAATACATTCATAGTGTTACTGGAATTTGTCTCGCCCAGACCTCGTCCCACTAGTGCAATGTCACAGTAGGCTCGTAAAATAAGCTTCTCTATAACAGGAAAATATTTAATTAGAGCAGGACTAGACTGCATAATTAGCTCAGCTCAGCAACGCGCCGACCCACATAGGAGATCAATAAACGATATAATACTACGCTCGGAGTGGCGCACAACATAAGGGTGTGTGCACAGCTTTGATACGGATATTAATTGGAAGTTCAAAACGTTGTACTTCAACATTTGAGCGGTAGGTGTTGCTAAAACCATTCAGGTGCAATAGGTAGTCTACCTCCCAACCGGCTGATACATCCTTTGTAGTACCTCGTAGCTACAAGGACTCGGTAGAGTAGATCGCTGTGTGCTTCCAGTCGGGTCACAGAGAATCTCGCAACCAGAGCAATCATCGGACACGCGTCTGGAGCGAGCGTGTAGGTTTAGGGAAGAAGAACCAGATAATGTGACAGTATCGTGCAAAACCACCACTCCTGAACCGACTTTTCTGGAAATGTGGTACTAGATTGCCCCACAAATTAAGGGGCGATATCTGCTCCAGTAACTCATTAGAAAATGAAACGGCTTTCTCGAAAGCTGACTTTGGCTTTGGTGGTTCTTTTCTGGATTGCTGCACTACTGTATTTAATACTCCTAAGTAGGCAGAAAGTATCGGACCTGGGGACCAAAGAAGCACAGTATGGAAAGGTAAGCAGTCCAATTGTATCTTATTTAAACCTCACATGCAGTTCTGTCCATCGTTTTAACAATATTGTAGGCTAAACTTGGACCATTAAATGTACGTCTGGGTCAATGCGTGCGGGAAGGGAAAATGTAGGCATTGTTTCGGTTTTTATATAAAACATGTCTTAATAGCGTTGGGAATACGAGGTGTAGGCAGTCAGAGAGTGTATAAAATAGTTTTCTAAAAGTTTGCAGACTAGTCTTCAGTCCGGTTTTGTTTGTTCTAATAGCGTAACAATAGATTGAATTGTTACATTGAATTGGTTTAAACAAGTTTCACTAATGTGTTTGACACTCATAAACACATTTCTGAAATTATAACAGTTCTCAAATACTAAAACGTTTTATAAAACAGGAAATCATAAAGAACGTCTACTGTGGATCTTACTGCTCTGTTTATGTGTCTAAAAATGCTTAATTAACCAGTTAATAAGTTCAACAATTGACTTGTAGTACAGTTTCTGGTCCATATGTGAAGTGATGGAAATAACTTGATGGCATAATCACAATACAATCCGCTTTTATCAAGACAGCAAGACAGTGGCAATTATAGCCATCAAAAGTGCAACCTTTTTGAGAAAAACTCTTTCTGGGGTTGTTAGCACATATTTTATAACAGCAGCTTTAGTTACACTATTTCCACTTTCCACCACTGAAGGTTATCTTCTTTTTGTTGGTTTACAGAATCCAGATGACATTAAATATCTGCTGGGCCTTCGCCAAAAAATGTGTTAGGTCACACCCAATGCTTCGGGTCAATGAGTATTTTCAGTGTTGGAACTGAATGGTGGAATTTGACTTGTGAAGCAGCACTCAAGTCTGGATTGATTGATTGAGTGTCACAATGGTCAAGGGGCCTTATGAACTGAAGACTTTCTTGTCATAGAGGTTGTTTGGGATTTTAAATTGTCACGTTGGAATTTTAATGCAGAGGATGTAGGGGACATAAAGCCAAACTATTTTCAAGGTGCTAAGTTATGAGTTGAAGGGTTTTACAAAATGATTTGAGTAAGCAGGGCAGAAAAAAATGATAGTCTGTGGCAAATGCTGCTGCACAGATAATAGAACATATTGTGGGTTTATCTGCCATTCAAATGCAAATGCAATATTCCCGCTTAGTGTACTCTCATGGTGTAGGTTTGTTTACCTAGCTCCTTTCTGAACAATAGAAGCTGCTGACTGCCTATATCCATAGCACAGTATGAATTCATCCGTTCTTTGAAGAACTGCAGCAGTTTCCCTATGTGCTCAAGCTCTGTCTTTTGGGGGTCCTTGAGCTATTCCTAATGCTTTTTTTTTTCTAACTCCCGATCGGAAGCTGTACAGCTTAAAGTGGAGATCCCATTGGGTTATGGCTTAGTCTTTCTATCCCCAAAGATGAACTAGTTGTGTGCTGCCAGGCTTTTGTTATGCACGTTACCTCATAATGTGTGGCATTTTAGCCACACACTGTTTTGTACAGTGCTTGAAATATGGTTGAGCCTCGCTTGGATTCAAGGGTGGCAAATGTTACTGCTAGAACCTTGGGAGAATCTGGTCATTTTTTTTTAGGAAAGTCAGAATTGAAACTTAAATGGCTTGTAGGACATAAAGCACACGTTGATTTTCAGAAGAACAATCTCTGAGAATTCTGCCTGTCTGTCTGTTTTTCGGAGTCGTACCGGGTTCTTATGGGTTCTTATATTGTCCCTGTGAGTTAAAAAAGAACCACACTGTCTCCGGAGGTAGTTTTCACAAGTCACGTTTGTTTACAATGAAGCCCCCGTCTGGTGTACAAACAAGACCAATGTTCCAGTCACTGTGTTCAGCTGGTGTATCACAATGCCAATGACTCCCCTATGCTGCTGTCTACCCATTTGGAATTATTCATATTCTACCCAGTATGAAATGTTATTTCAGTTCTTTTTCCCATGAAAGAGGAATGAGGGAGGAAGAAAATTTGTTCTGAGGATAAAACTGAAAGTAAGTGTGGGGATGAAGATGTTTTACTCTACCATATCTTAAGGACCGGTACAGTCTGCATTATTGTAATGGATTACCGTGAACTCCAGCTGTGTGTTATTGAGTCACCATGAAAAGAGGAAGTGTTTGTGTTTGCACAGCAGCTGAAGAGCGAAGGCACTCAGTTAAACACTGGCTTCTAGAAAAACAGCTTGGCTTGTGTCTGAACATCATGTCAGGCTTGTGCATGAGGTCTTTCGTTTTCTCTGACATGGCATTTGGACAGTTAGAGTTAAAAGTGAGTGTTATTGTAAGCCTTGTGTAGTCTGGATACTAGGGGATTATAGTAAACCTAGATGACACCTAAAAGTTCATGTAGCTTCTGATGATCAACGGCGTTGTTGTGCTCTGATGTGGCTTCTTTGTCGTCCTGAAAGGGATCTTATCACAAAACTACCAAAACACTGAACAGGTAGAAAAATATGCAATGTCCTAGTCATTATTTACACTCTTATTGAATGGATGATTAAGAATTTTGACTTTGATACCCTCTATCAACTTCCAGATTCACATGAACTGGTGGAGAACAGTTTTATGCGTCTACATCCTGTATTAAGGAAGTCACAGGTAGCCGCTGCCAATGCTAGCATACAATCTGATGCCATAGACTTCCAGTCAATTTGCTAACACTAATTATCAATTGCAGTAATCCTAGTTAGCAATTTCCTTTAATCTGCACATAGAGATACAAATGGTGTCCACGTGTTCCCCTGACTGTAGATAAATGGTCTTATTGTTAAGAGAAAAACACTAACACGCCTCATTTACATATACGTCATTCAACATGTGCTCTTATCCAGAGAATCTAAGGTTGACCTTTCGGTTCGTAGCCCATCGCTCAAACCACTCGGCTATTTGCTTCATTTTATGTGTTAGTTTATTTTACATTTTTGTTAGCAATTGTGCAACTGTCCAAGCAGAGACTGTTAGACTGTTACTCTAAGCTAAGTGCTGTGATTGAGCTGTTTTGCAGTGATTACCCTGGAGAGTCATTCCACCTATTATACAGGGCAGATCAATAAATCATACCATTTTCTTACACGTATGCATTAAGACACATATCGTGCCCATGCATGCACACAAACACACACTTACACACATTCTTGAAACAAGCACACACCAATAATCTTTTTTTGTGTGATGATAATCTTCACACCTGTATTAAATTGTGATGCCACAAAAAACACTGTCACTGCGTAAATTCTGAAACATTCAAACCGGGCTGCTGGGGTTCTGTCTGGACAATGTTAAAATGATTTACATTTATTTAAAATAGGCTGTCAATTGTAACCAATGTGTTTTTCGGTCACGCTACAAAACGTCTGCTTTTCCTGCGCACTTGTAATTTTCACCTTTATCTCCTAAGGATTGAGCCATCAATCTTCTTTACCAGAGCTGCTGGCTGTGCTCTACCACAGTGAAGCTCTGAAGACCGAATAGTGACAGAGAACCAATAAAACACTTGAAAAAAGAGCAAATTCAACCTTATCCTTTGAAATAATGTATTCAAAGGCATCTAGTGTAATTCCACTGGGAGTCAAAAAGAAAGATGTTGTGATGCAATGTAGCGGTATCACACACCTGAGTGAGAAGAATAAACTCATCCACTTTTGTATTTGCCTAACAATTCGGGGCAGTTCAGTTGATGGTTTCAGATCAGGGAATCTGCTATGTTTTCTGCTACGCATTTGTCTATGTAGGGTAGAGGGGCTGGATCCTTACTCTGGAAGAACTGCAGTTGCTATTTGAATGGGGTAATAATGTGTCTGTGAACAGAATTACGGTGCCTTTGGAATGTATTCAGACCCCTTTCCAATTTCTCTTTTTTTATGTTGTTTTTGTTTCTGTTAATTACACACAATAACCAATAATGAGTGTAATAAGTGAAAATGTGTTTTTATAAAATTGTGCAAATTTGTTGAAAATGGAAAAACTCCAATATATCATGTTGGACAACCAGAATTCAGACTCTAACATGACACTCAGAATTGAGCTCAGATGCATCCTGTGTCTTAGATCTTCCTAGAGATGTCTTTACAACTTGACTGGTTTCCACCAGTTGCAAAACAAATTTGCTTGGTCCTGATTTAGAAAGGCAAACACTTTGTGCAGTGCAACACTTTGCACAGTGCAATGTCCCACAGTAGTCCTATATAAAAGTAGGCATAGACCTGGAGAAGGTAATACAAATGTTTCTAAAGCATTGAAAGTTATCCTGGGCTTCATCTGTGGTTCTCATCAAGTCTGGATACACCAAGACCCTTCCTGGTGCTGGTGAAGAAGGGCCTTGGTGAGCAAAGCAACCAACATCTGCAGAAAGACAACATCTCTGCTGCACTCATCACACACATCATTCAGCTCTTCACAGTTGTGACTAGGTTGTGGAAGCCACTCCTAAGTAAAATATATTTCAATTTATTTTCAATAAATTCTATAAATGTACAAAATATTTCCTTTGTGGGGTGTTGTGTAGATGTAATCCCAAAAAATGCTTCATCAATTATATATAAATTTTAAAAGACAACCAAATGTGGAGAAAGACCATATGTCTTAATGTGTCACTCTAGAATCTATCATATATTAATCAAACTGGAGACAAGAGCTGCTATAGAAGATTGAATACAAATAGTACATAAAATATAATAATAAACGTTTTTTGGTGATTACAAAAAATCTATCTTTACCCATGTTATAAAGTTACACTTTTTTAATTGAACATGTTTTTGATGTGATCAACAGTTTTATTTCTAGAGGGAATAAATATGGATATCCCCTCTAACTCTATCCAGTTTATGAAAGCCTAGCAGATTTCTCTCAGCTCAACTCAGATACAACCTAAACCGGAGGTAATAATGAAAACATTATTTGTGTCAATTCAGTTAATATGATGGCTATTCAGCTTATTGCCTTTCAGACAATTTATCTCCAAGCCACTGAAATAACATTTAGAGACCTGAGACCTGTGTCCGCTGAGGAAGCCTTCCAGTTATTAGTTTTTCTGTGGGTTGCCGTCCGTCGCTTTGATAACCTCTCCACTGATGTTCTTCAGAAGCCTGCTGGTTCTGCTTCTATATTGTTTCCCCACCTTGAAAGACTCTAATTCAATTTGGAACCAGCAGCAGCGGCAACGGACAGCAACAGAAGGAGAATTTCTGCCATGGAATCCTTGATGTTTTTTTATTTATTCCTTTACATAAAGAAATTAAGACGTTAGCAACGGTTATATAGTAACTCTTGCTTGCAGGGCAGTTATGCAGCAGTGTTTGCGATGCCCCCTTTGTAATAAGTAGCAGTAGGTCAAATATATTCAGTGCTAAAATTGAAGCAAAACAGTTTAGTGGAGATCGTGGAGAGGAACCATACAAGTATTTCATTAAGAAAATTTGGTTCCAGTAGCCTCTGATCTCTTACCTTAAAACACAGCACAAGAACCGTAACATACAGTGTGCCGGAGAGTTCTCCATAGGCAACAAATTGAAATGAGCGCGATAGTTCACTGACAAATCAGCCCTCCATTAAACCAATTTACACTTCTGTTGCTTTATAGTGGTTGCCGTACAGCAGCCAACCATGGCAAAGTCCACACGTTGTTGACCAGACCTAGTTGCCCTACTAAACGTCGGCACCTCAATGATCAAAAGAGGAAAGTGAAAAACTCCCTGACAAACAGCTTTAGTGTGTTCATGCTAGTTGAAACATTTAGAAGCTGCTTAATTACCCCAGACGCGAAATGCAGAGAAGCAAAAATAGCGTAATCAAACAGAAGATCGCTTTTTGAAATCAAAGGGAATGTTTAATAGAAAACATCAGCCGGCTCGGCTCTCATATTGCATGGTTTAGTTGTGATTGATCAAAATAGTTTTCGGTGCTGTGTAGCTCAAATGCTATTGTATTATTTTATAGCTTTCATGTTTGAACTACTATGCCCTGGAGATACCATTTTCCACTGCTACATTGGCAAAATGTAATTATACCAGCGAGTGATCAACTTTATACACACCCATTTGATTTGCATGGGAATTTAGATACGAGCTGGAGCAGGCTATAACGGTAGGGAACCGTTAGATGTCATTATGCCTTAGCGCTACAGTATAGCTATAATGACGGTCTTCGTAATAAAAAAAGCACTCCTGCTCCCTGAATGAAGGCCTGTTTAGGGAAGAGGACACAAATAGTCTATTTAAGTTTGCATTGATTTATACTTGACCCACCTCCCACATGTATACATAGGCTACGTTTGGCACATAAATGTTAACGCATCGCCACGCAAACACACCAACATGCACTTATGGAGATGCGATAAACAGCCCATTCCAAGTGAAAACTGCCAGACCGATATCCGCCTTCTCACACTCCTACTGCTAACATGATTCATACAACTGACTGTATTCTCTCTGCCCGTTATAGCGTCAGGCACCGCTCCAAAAGCACCCATTGAAGAGAGATAGCGTTAGACAGAGATAGATTGGTGCAAACAGAAAGCAATGTCAACGTGGTCGTCGGCTGTGCAGCAATAGATTTTTCCAGACTCCTAATTGATGACTGTGCTCGTTTACTTAATTGGGTTCCTTCCTCTATGAAATAGTCTTAGTAGCAGTATTGACACACCCCTGCTCTGCAGCTATTGGGAGGAAATCAAGCCAAATAAGCACTGGTAAAAAATTACTCATGCAAAGTACAAAAGATTAAAAAAAACGAATTATGAAAATGCTATGATGAAATATTGTGTGTTCCAATGTCACTGGAGAAACGGCACAGATAAATGCATTAACAATGCAGAGTATTACAGTGAACTAAAGTCTGCTCTGTGTAAGTCAGAAATAGTAGGGACGGCAACTGTATGGCTTAAGGAAAATTAACATTTGTATCCACACTGGGCAATTCCCATATTTCCACCCCATCCAGGGACAAGATCACACTGAAGGGAATTTGCCCTCCTTAAGATATCACCTCGGCACGTTGTGCTAACCCTGACCTGAGAGTGGAAAAATGAACGGAGTGTCATCATGCGCTAACGCCTCCCAGGTCAGGGCTGACTCTGCCTGCCACCATGATTGACTGTTGCTGTGATACCTGGTGTGTGTGTTGGGGGGGGGGGGTGCAGAAACGGCACCTGCACAGGACCTAAGCCACATCTATCATTTAGCCGGCGTGCAGCATGTCCCGGCTCTTTGCTATCTCTATCCGTGTGCGATAACATCAGGGACACAACAACAGAAGCCATGATGATGATGATTCATTATGACGATTACGGTGTAAAGGCGCGATGCGTTGGTCGTGATGCCTGGACTGGCGGGAAGATGGACGATCCCCTGTGTCTCAGGGATGAATGCAGTAGGCCAGTCTCCACCTCTTCCTAGTGTTATTGGTGTCTGGGCCGTCTAGCTCGGCCTTGGCTCTGGTTCGTACTTCATCATCCGCTGGTGGTTTATGAGCTATGTCCCCCAGCTCTGAATAATAACACAGCGTGGTCTTCTAATGTGTGTGTTTGTGTGTGTGTGTGTGTGTTTGGTGTTTGTGCACGTGGACACAAGTGTGATCAACGCACCGTGCAGTCCCCAAGCTCACATCTAAGACGAGCCGGGTTCATCTCATTACCTGGCTGGGAGACACGTGAGGCGCTGCAGTTATTAGCGCATCGCTTTGATATGCTAACTACTGGGATGTGCACCTCCTAGAGATTCCCCCGGCTACCTTTTCCTTTGGTTATCTAGGGAAGACGTGTTGCGGTGGTTCAGATCAGGGGTCTGGAAATAGGAGTGACATTCCCCGACACGGGGGGGTGGGGGGTCCAATTACAGCTCCCTCTGTCATTCGCACTCATTAGGAGACACATCTCTGTCAGAGGAGGGGTCCGTACAAGCTGCTTGGGGTTGAAATGTCACTCGCTACTTTGTCGCGGTGTAACTTAGCCACCCTCCCTCGACTCCCAACGCGCCCCCTCTCTCCTCCAAGACATCACGTCCAATTAGGCTCTGCTATCGTCCATGTGAAACCTGGCTCTGGTGGCTGAGCTGCCTGTCTGCGGTCTGCCGCCACTTCAATGGAGAGGCCGGGTGACGACCGCGCCGAAGACAAGGGTATCTATGTAGACCTTGCCTTGCTTGGCAGCCCGAGGGATTTCGAGTCTTGGCTTTTCCTCGTGAAACTGATCCACGGTGGGCATATAGGGACCGTTGGGATTTGCACTTATTGCATCTCTGAATTGAAGCTCAGGCTGATCTGTTTTGTCTTGACAGATCCATTTGCAGGCAGATTCTCTGTGTTGTCCAATTAGAATTTAAGTCTGTTTTCTGCCTGGACCAATAAAAGAAGACTTTGACCAAATGGTTGGAGATGGTGACAATGTGCTCAGGATCTAGTGAATGGTTCATATCCAGTTTTGCATTCCTAATTCAGAAATACTCCAAAGGCAAAAGAGATTGGTGATGTGTTATTGTTGTGGTCAAGTTGCGTTGCAGTAAAATTTTACTTACATCATATTTGGGTACAGATGACTAAATCCAGAAATAAAACATTCCATCATCTAATGTTCTTTAAATATTGTGTTACATAAACATTTATTATAAAGGCACATTACATAAAGATGCCCCGTAATTCAAAACAAGACATTTGGTAACTTCAAGTTAGTATGCGGTTGCTGCACTCTAGTCATTATTTCCCTAAGCAGTCAATTTTCAGAAGCAGACATCTGAAATGAGCCACCTCTATTACTTTGCTGAGACCAAGCTGTCATGACTCTTGTAAAGCAGCAAGGCATGACATCTCCAGACAGACTTACGAGACTTTGAGAGACAGCAGCATCATGCTTACAGGGGATTTCATCCACCACACCAATGGACAGACTGACATCCTGCTTCAAAGATCTTAACAATATTACTGTACTGCTAATGTGTTTATGATGAGCCACACATCCCTCACCACTTTACTCTGGTCCTCCTCTCTCCCACTTCTCGTCGATCCTACTCTCCTTCCTCTTGTCTTTCCTTCTCTCTTTCCCCCCCTCCTGTTTCTTGCCCCTTTCCCTCTATTACTTCCCTTTGCCCCCTCCTCTTTTCTTATCTCTCCTGTAGATCCCCTCATCTCCAGTATTTTCCCCTCTCTTCTCCCTTCGCCTTTTCCTATCTCCTCCTCTTTCCTCTAGTATCTCCCATTTTTCTCTCCCTCTACTCTCCTTATTCCTCGATCCCCCTATTCTTTCCTCTTGTCCCCTTTGCCCTACCCACTTGTTCTTTCTCTTCTCTCTCCTCTTCTCTGCACTTCTCTTTCCTCTCTGTCCATCTCTCTTCTTTTGTCCTCTCAGTCTCCTGTCTTACTCCTACCAGCCCCCTTGGGGAATGACGGGCTTGCCCAGTTGAGACAGAGGAATGGATGGGAGCTGCCTTGTGGCTCCGTGGCCATGGCCCTTGTGCGTGTATTGCCTATTTTTAGTTGGAACTACATCCTTTATCAATTGTATCTTCTGTTTCATTTCTGTATCTTGTGAAAGGATCCTTATGAGAACATAAGAAATATTCCATTACCTGTAGCCTACATGAAATGAATACTGCTGTTCCCATTGTGATTTCAATGGAAGCAGTCCTGTCAGGTAGTAAGTAATGGGATCCTTGGTTGTTTTATTCTGTTCAATAATGCCATGTTTCTGACCATATTACATGATTCCTGTTTCTGGAGGCCATTTATTCAATGTCTGTTTGTGTAATAGGAACAGACATTGAAAGCAGGCGAGTCGTCATAAAGGTTGCTCAGGGAGACAAGGCTGTAAATATATTGAATCCACAGAACTGTAAGCAGATTCTTGTTTCCAAGTGTAAAGGACACAAAAGCACCATAAAAGACATACTTCATAGAATTCTGCTCAGTGTGGCTCCCTTAGGATGACTTTCCTTCAGTACGTTTCGCCTGAGGACTTCATGCTTCTGTCAGTCTGCTTCAAAAGATCAAATTGAATATGCAGTATTTTGTATGCAAAACTGAAAGACAACTCTTTGCCACGACCTCCAGCAGGTTCTTCCTCAAGGTGGATTAACTTTCTGGTGTATTGATACAATAAGCCATATGCCAGGGAATATATTAGCAGTCTGTATTATTGTCTGAATGGACAACAATTACCCTGGCTTTGCTGCATTCTATGGAAATCAAATTTAATCAGCCACCATCAGCAGAGAGTGATTCATGGGTTTTGGAAGCTTTCACTCACAGCGTTGCTGCCTTTTGTTAGCCGGCAGGCCAAGGGGGACATGACAGCTTCACCCAGAGCCCTCCCCTGCCGTCCATTACTCTAGGCTCGCAGCAGAATATGTGTGTGTGTGTATATATGTGTTTTTTTTGTTGTGTTAATGTGCCAGAGTTTTTCATTAGGCTCTATTCAAACTGTCATCAGGGGGAAACCTACCAACCTGGTTGCTTGCTAATTACCAGCACCATCCCGGCTTTTGGTTCCTGTCTCTTCTAATGGTTGGAGCTGGCAAATATGGCACATCAGCAGAACAAAATAGAAAATAAGAACGGAAAATAGGGATGAGGCTCCAGTTGATCTGTGATTTCAAGCTGCTGCCGCTGCATAAAAAATGTTGGTTTTATTAGACTATAATTGATGCACCCTCCAGATTCTGCACCAGCAACTTCGTCGGTGCGTGGTCTGACTACCCTGTTTGTCTCCCCAGTTGTCGACTTGTCCTCATTATGTTCAAGAGCTATTGGGAAGATGGGGACTTGCCAAAATGCTGCCATCAATTGTTATGTTTATATGACAGTGAAGATGCTGCGCATCAGCTTATAGCACAACTACCACATTTGGAAACTGCTGTTCTCACAGTTTTGAAAGTGAATTCGACCACAGCAATTTTTCATAGTGAATTTCATTTTATGTTTTCATGTTTTCATGTTTTCAGATTTCGGATGCCGAATGGGACGAACTGCTGGAAGAGTTTGAAGAGAAGAACTACCTCAACGCCAGACGATGGAAACCAGGACAGGACCCATACAAACTGTTTGCCTTCAACCAGAGGGAGAGTGAACGAATCCCCAGCAACAGAGCTCTCCGAGACACACGCCATTACAGGTACCCTGTGCAGCACGGCTAACCTACATAGGTGATGTGTATGGGAGAGGTGTGAAATGGGTAGTGGGTTAGCATCACAGTCGCTGTTGATAGAATTTCAATCGGTTACAAGACCTCCATAAGGGCCGTGGCCTTTGTCGGCCAATGGTAACGATGCTTTGTTAGGTGCCAGTTGTCATTGGGTTCAGACGATTGCCGTTTTGGGCCCCGGTGGGCTGGTCAGAGATTGTTACATACTTGTTTTAGTATTCTGATTCCATAAGATCATTGCAAGAGTAGTTAAAGGAAATTGCATTTTTTGGCTTAGTGGTCATGGTTATATTTTCAGTTGGGTTTAGGTGTGTCTGGTTAAAGTTAGTTTAAGGGTTGGGTTTAGGGTTAGAGGTTAAAGAAAAATGGGTTCTATAACAGTTTTTTGGATACCCGTAATGATAGTAAAACACATAAAATGTGTTTGTGTTTCTACACTCTCAAGGCTGGTTAGTACTGGAGATACACTGGGCATCTTCAGAACTGCGTTAAACTTAATTTGAATATTTTTTCACACACTCAAGAAATGCCATTCCGAGTGATCTTATGTTTCACATTTTACTGCCTATTTAAATCTCTTCCAAATGATTGTTTTAATAACAGTTGTTATAGTTTGCCTAAATGTATTTCAATTTTTTATGTGTTTTTATTGTTGTAATACAGAGCTCAGCTGTGAGAGACCTTGGTTTCAGTTGATTTCTCTTTATAAAAAAAGGTATTAAAAATGTTTTAGAATGCATTTGTTGGGGTGAATCATTTCCGTGTAAATGGCCCATATTATGTCAAATCACTCTCTCGCTGTCAGACAGGGCGGTGTGTGTCTGCGTGAGCTGAGCAATGGCTTGTTTCCCCATATTGTTTCTTTGCTCTTCCTGAAGAAAAGGATGTAGTCTTCAACAGATGAGAGGGAGCTGATGTGTCAGGAGGCTGTGCAGCAGCAACGACAGAAAGAGATAATTGCCACAATCACTGCTGCCGTTTGTGTGAAAACACCCCACTTCATTGCTCCCATTAACTTTGTCTTTATTCATATGCTTCCAATTAGACAAAGGCCTTAGTTTTCAAGTGGATAGCATCAGTTCCTAAGCCCAGGCTAAAGTCTTACTTAAAAATGTTTGGTATTTTCTCCATTTAGTCTACAGGAATAACAATCCCCAGGAAGTGCATGTTAGCAGAAAAATGATAAATTATAGTCCTTTTAATACTAAAATGTCCATGTAAACAACAAATCCACCATGAATCACTCAAAGGTAGGCTTTGCTTTTCACACAAAACAATTACAAAAAAACAAAACAGGAATGTTACTGAAAGTATAATACCCACTGACACAGCAAATATCAAACACCCTGTTGTCAAATGTTACAACATTACTTTTGATCATAGAAACAATGATTTGCGACTCCCACTTAATTTGGCCTTGTGAACGGTTCCAAAAATGAAATCATATGAATTTAGATAAGAAATGTGTGAAACGTGTGATAACACAAATGTGTGACAACACTACATGAAAAATCTTGTGGCTTTTCAGTAAGCGTAATTTGCTTTGATGATTTCATTACTAAAACTGGCTGATCATTATATCAACTTAACCTACATGGTTAATTGCTAACACACAAAATATTTGTTTTACACACACTATCTGCTGGCATTAAATGTTCATTTTAGAGAACTATGCTCTATTTCAAACATTTGACAGAGATGTTAAACCTTTTTTCCATTCTGTTTTTATTACTATTTGCTGCTTTGTCCTAAAGAGGCCAACCAAAGTATTAAAAACCACCTTGATTTTTTCACTCCTTTTGGATAAAATCTGTCAATTTATGGAATTAATTGTTTTTATATTGCTTGTAAGCTCTTTACATGATGCTAATCACCAAACACTTATAAAGTATGATTCAGCTTGATGCATTTTAGCCTTTATCGTAAACGGTTACTCACTATTTAGATAAGAAAATGTCATCCTTCATTCAACCGTTTATCTACATTTTAAAAACGTAATTGAAGGCCCATTGTCCTTGTCATTGTGCATGCAGGTATTCCATGATAAGTCATAATATTCCAGCAGTGGAGCAATTATATTAATCATGTATGCAAATTCTTTACTATATTTATTACACACCTTTGAAGGAGTAGGTCATTTCTTTTTAACATACACGGCCAACGCATTGGCCCCTTTCATGCAACTGAGCATAAGTGAATGTAGAAAATGAACTACACAAATAGTAAGTCCAATTTTGGCCTCAAATATAAGGGGCCGACATACTTTCATTATAACACAATCATTTCTCAAACACAAGACAGTTTATTGAGTGGTACATTTTGTTGTGAAAAAAGATTGGTTTCGAATTGGATTCCACCTGGATTCAAGTCCGTAGATTGAGATGGTCCTTGAAAAAAAAGTGATTTTTCAACTATTTCTGTTGAAATGAAATTATACGTCTTCCCTTACGTTTGAGCCTGAAGTTGCCAATATTTCTTGATTTACCTGTAAGTAGGCAATAACATTTCCTTTGGGTAAATTGACTATATCACAGTCACTTTTTCTGTTAAAACCAAATTAGGTACAACAGAACCTTGTGGGACAATGCTGATTGGTTGGTGTGTTGCTGTATTAAACATTGATGGGTGAGCTGAGATGTATTCTGTGCATGTTGTATTACTCAGATATCCATGTGTATGAGTAAACAGAAACACAGTTTCCCCCCTTGGGTTTTTTTCAGCAATGTTTGCAAAACATGGTGGGGAATGTAATTGGAACAAAGATTCAAACATTACCGTAACTCACAGCATGTGGAGAATTTAGAACAGGTACTGTATGATACGTAATCTCAACAAATAAAATAAAATTTAGTAGGAAATCAACTAAATGTTGAACCATAAGTCATTAGCTAAATTTATAATGTTATTAACATATTCCTCAATATTTTTGAAGAGGCAACTGTAGGTGATCGTTTACCACTTTTTTAGCACGAATGCTATCTGTCGTCGGATAGATAAACATTTAATTAAAACCTTCTCTATTAAATTTTTACTACAAAGCTTTCTATAACTGGCAGCATTAAATCAGGTCAAAAATGAATTTGAAAAAATCTAACAAAACACGGGCTCATGTAATAATGATTTTAGAATTTTTAGGTCCAGTTTCCTGCTATTTTATGCAATTTTTCATGGGACTGTTAGCAGTTTTAAACTTTGAACAGTTTAAAAACTGTCTAGCAGTTATACTAGGGATGTAACGATTTACTGACACGCATCGTTCCAGGTTGAAAAGGTAACAATAATTTAATACGAGGGCATCGGTTTTCTGTAGCTCAGCTGATCCAAGTCTATCAGGAATCAGTCAGAAAATCATTTAAAATGTTAAAAACCGCTGGTTTACTAAGTTTCTTTACTCATATGACTTTATTTACTCGCTGTAAAAATACCTGTAAATGTTTACGGAATGGATGCATTTACTCCATCAGCAAGATATCAAACTAACCACACACTGTAAATGCACAGCAGTCATTGATCTTTAATCAGATAACTACATACCCAGAGTGCGGCTGCCTTCACAGAGATCTTACCAAATTTTTGTAAATGTGCAGCACCTTCAATGTTCAAGTACCTGTAGTGGCTTTTGCAAAGTCAAATCGTAGGCATTACTATGATATCTTGCTGTGTTGTGGGATAAAATAGCTATCTAGCTATCTCTCCTCTGTACATTTCCAAAAGGTCAAAAACATTCCGTTCAGACAGGATGAAATTCAAAGCTGAGTTATATTTAGCTATGCCTATATGGAATGGGAATATTTATCTCTAGCTTATCTGTATTTATGTAGATATAAATATCTGTCTCATACTGCCTCTGAAACATTTTACCCAGCTTGATTAAGTTCTGTGGGAGATAGGGATTTTAGATTCAAAGTGAGGGGACAAAGGACCCCTAGTCTCATAGATGTGGACGCTCAGCCTGCCCAATGGCCCAGCTCAGGAGTCAACCATCATTATATCTTCGATTGAATAGATCCTTATCACTTAGAATCGTTCCATTAATCAAACCAAATGGCATGCAGGTTTCAAATGATACGTATCATTCATCTGTTGTATCAGGGCTTGTGCATTTTATCGAAGTATCGAAATGTGATTAATTTGATTTCATCTAATTTTTATTTAACCAGGTGAGTCACCTGAGAACCAATCACAGGTACATTTACCCCTTGCACTGTACATGCTGTCTGCAACACTGAATAAATGTATTCTATTTGTGTGAACCACTTGAGACTTACGATTCTCCAATCCAGTCACAATGCTGGAATGTCAATGAAAATGTTTCCATGTAACTCATTGAGTGACAAGGAGGAAAACATCAATTGACTGTTCTGAAATCTTATCTACTAATGAAATTCAAACGATCTTAAAACCATACAATTTGAAAATGGAACGTTATGGTATAAAGTCCTTGATTATTCATTCTTAGATTTGGGATATGATATAATTGGTGCTTAATTAATCTGATCCATGCATTGTGCACATATGGCCTTTTAGTCCCAAGGCCTCTGCATATTCTAATACAACAATGGGATTTGGATAGGATTATGCACTGATCTCTGTATGCCTCAGAAAAGCCAAAAAAGACAGGTTTCATGCATAAATAGTGAAAAATACTAATTAGGCAGATGAAAAGCACGACATTTACTCACATCACAGGAGGCTAAAAAGAACTACCTGGAAGCTATACCTCTACTTAACTATACCTTCTGTCTTCTGATCTGACCTCCTTCCCTCATAGCAAAAACGTACCCAACTACATGGCCCAGTGTCTGCAACACAGTGTTTTCAGAGTGTGGAGCTTGTTGAACCAACATTTTTGTTGCTGTTGAATTTGGTTGATGGCCAGATGTCTTTTCCTTCTGGCGTCATTGATCAAGGCGGTCACTGCGAGACACACATTGACCTGCCTTCAACCTGTCTGTCAACCCTCGTATCACACTGTCGCTAACAAGACAACCGTTTATCTCGCCCCCTCACCTATCGAAAGAGAGGAAAGGTGTGTGTGTGTGTGTGTGTGTGTGTGTGTGGGCGTGTGTGGGCGTGTGTGGGCGTGTGTGGGCGTGTGTGGGCGTGTGCGGGCGTGTACGGGCGTGTGTGGGCGTGTACGGGCGTGTGTGTGTGTGTGTGTGGGTGTGTGTGTGTGTGTGTGTGAGCTTAGTTAGACTGGACCTTAGTATCCGGCTCACCGGAACTCGTCCTCCTGTATTTGGCTATGATAAAGAAACCCAACGCAATCCCGACCAAGACACTCACCAGACCGCTAGAATGAACTGTACCTGGCATCCAGCCTTTGTTTAGGATTTCGAATTTACTCTAAACCTGAAAGCTCAACCACATCATGCCGTTTCAGCAGGTCTGAAAATATATCCTCACGCTGTTTGCCAAGTCTCTGTTCACTGTAATATTTATGTTGAATAGATGCCAGCAAATATTTACCAGCGTCACTCCACCCTGCTGCAGACACAGACATTAACCAGTTCTGTTTTGACACGATCTGCCTGCCTACATCCCCTTGAATGAAGCCTTTCCTTTACCAGTCTCCTCATGGAGCCCTTTTCTCCGCCCGTTTGCCGGCGCTGCTTTGTGGCGCTGTGACATTTGGTGCGGAGAGCATCGGGGGGGGGGGGGATCTGTGGGTGGTGTTGATGAGGGTGGTATGGTCGGCGACACAGCGTTGGGATGAAGTTTGCCCTGTTTCCCCTCAGTCCTCCCTCCGTGTCTCCGTCGGCCATCGATCTCCACTGCAGCCCTGTGCAGAAAACAAAACACAGCCTAGAAAATGCCTTAATTGCTTTCTACTGCCACCAGGGTTGTTCCTGTAACTCGATCTTAATGTCTGTTGAAAATGTATCAGGCTTTACTGACTCACTAATGGCCTGTTTATACCTGAACAGCTTTATGTTGTTGCTAAATAGAGAAATGACCATAATCTACACAATATGGATAACTCCTGTCTTCCAGCCTCCAGCTTTTGTTGTGTGTAGAGCCCGGTACCTAAACCAATCATGAATCATTCAACACATGTCTTTCTGGCGCCCAGTAAAACAAGGTTGCGAGGAGCTCACGCAGCTGTACAGGCTTGATTAAAAAGCCAGGGAGGGCAGTTGAACAGGGTGAGTTCTCTTATGAGGGGCCATTTTTCACCTTTGATTAAAAGGAGGGACTGTTATAAAATTGGGGTCACTGAAGCACTACACACCTTGCGGTAAGAGATTAATTTCGTGTTCACAGACTCAAACAAATGTTTTAGATACATTTATCACATTTCATTACAGATTCTGATTACTTTCTGCTTTGGTCAGACAGAAGATGGAAAGTATGAAACATGAAAAAAAAAGTTGAGCTAAACACCTTGAAATGCTGAGGAGAGCCATCAACAGTATCGAAAATATCAAGCTGGCTACCGGAATGTCTTTTCTATGTTGACACCACACATCATGTAACCCTGCTGCTGGACTAACACCAAATGAAGTTAAAGAAGATTAACCAGAGGCATCATGTGACTGGGGGACCGAGTTCACCCATGGACCGACCACTCCGTCAGTCCCAGCCAGTGACCCAAGACCCAGGTCGGGGCTGAACAGAATGCCCCTTGTTTTGTACTCATCAGCATCATTTGGGCACGATACAGTGCTGTGGGCTTGCTGGTTGTCTTTAGGCTATACTCTGCTTGGGTGCTGGTCTTCGGGCTTCGGGGGGGGGGGGTTTGGCAGGAGACGGAGAGACGGAGAGACGGAGGCTGGTGGGGGCTGTGAAAGAGTCATAGGGAGTGGGGGTAGGGGACAGAGAGATGGATCAGTATTTCTCTCTACATGGCAGTCTCACACAAAGACAGTGGCGGTGGGGGGGGGGGTCCCTGTCTGCCCTCTTCAGTCCTGAGGTGAGAAGCAGAGGAAATTGGGCTGTCAAAAACTTGAGGAATCTGGTATTATCCTCCAGGGCCTTGTCACTATCCTGGCTCCCCTCTATTTTCTCTCTCTTTTCATCTTTCTTGTCCTGCTGCCTAATGAAATAATTCATGCAAATGGTGTGGGCTAATAGAGCCACGGCGTGCCGATGAAAGAGGAGGAGGCTGATTGGCTGGGTCTGTATGGGCCTGACAGGCTGGACCAGGCTGAGAGACTGGACTGGGCCGATAGGCTGGGTCGGGCGGAGAGGCCGGACCGGGCCGGGCTGCTGCCCTGACAGACAGTAATAGGCATATGGATCTCCCCACAGTCAGGAGTTTAGCACGGTTATAGTCCAATGCGTTCACAATAAGCTCCCCAGAAAGCCAAGGCACAAACAACACTAGGGAGCTCCAAACAGGGAGAGAGATCAGTGTAGCAGGTCCCCCCGCCTCTCTGCACATTGTCGGACTCTCTCCCTTCTCTCTTGTACTGTGTGGTATTGTGTTAGCCCTGGGGGCATCAGAACTGTGGTTCACAGCTCCAGCCAAATGCTAAGACCCACCGACGGACGTTAGTTCATTATTCGCAGTAAGTATTGATTTTCCACCCTTAACTGAATGCCAACACATTCGAGGCCATCTGATTGGTCCAGTGACCAATAGATTGGGCCAGAACACTTGTGTGTAAAGTGGTGGTTTGAAAATGTTCAATTAACATGAATATTGTCAATGTTTAGAAACGATATCATCTTCGGTGATATAGTATTTTTTACCACAAACAACGTAAATAGAAGTAGTCTTATATGACAGTATGGAATGACATTTATTTTGAGTCATCAGGCTAGCTCAGGTAGCCATCGTTGAATCTTCCATGGTTGGATGGTTCCTGGCCTCAGGGTTCTAGGCAAATGCCAATAATGTCAACTCACAGATTGAATTATACAACAAACACGGAAAACCAATGAGTCTTCTATTATACATGTAGAAGTCAGCATCATATTTTAGCTGCAGGACAAATGACATTTTCATAATGTAACAGCACTGAGATCTCGATGTCAGTTCTTTTTGGGTAGACAAAGTCTGTCAGTCATGTTGTGTTCACCTCCACTCACCTTGATGTTCTACTTCAGCTCCCTGCTCAGCATGTCTACACTGACAGCTACTAACTCTTTCAGGTTCCTTGGCTCCACAGAGGGAAGACTCCTTGGCAGGATGATTGACAAAATATCGCAGGAAAATCCTGATAAAATCTGGCCAGACTACGTTCAAATCAGCTTGTTTCCTAAGTCAGGGTTTTACAAACGCAACCCGCAACATCGGTGTAGTTGTGATAAAACAAACAGCCCAATAGAAGTCACAATGAGATGTAGACATTTTTTACACAAATCTTCTCCATAACGTGTAAGTAAACAGAGATTTGAGAATGGTGTCTTGCAAGCAATATTAAGAGATTGACTGAACAATTATTAAATCCAAAAATAGGTGTTGGACATGGCAGTGTGCTAGTGTGCAGTGTGCTGGAGAGACCAAGCCATGGGCAAAAACATCTGACACAATCGATTTCACAGAAGAAACAACATACTACTGAATATTGGCCCTCATCGGAATGCAGAACCGATTTACCTCAGTGACATTTGTTGGTTTCAAACAAAAACTGCTCGTTTAATTCCGCCACAGCATCCAGCCCTAACCGTTGGCATGAGGTTTTACTGATTTCTGCAGTAGTGTTTTTTTGACAGACATTATGTGGACCTTCTCAGACAAACAGTTCCACATTTGCCCATGAACATTTTTCAAGCATCAATTAGCAATAGTTTCTACCTTTCTACTTTTTCATGAATCCCAGGGCTGGCCCAAATCAGGCCTGGTAGTTGACCAAAATACATAAATAGGGTAGGAGAAAAGCATATTCACACTGGTGATTGCATAGAATTAACTTGCACAACAAACAAATAGAAAGGTGCATAAACGTTTGTTTAAATGTTAAGCTTGTTACCAGACATTGTTGGGCTACTCACAGGTGCATTAACCTCTGGGTGTGGGTGGGTGGGTAAGATTTCAACACTTGTTAGAGCTCTGTAGGTATGTTCTTCCCACGCTGAATGTGATCTGACTTGCTAAATGTAGCTGGTGGCCTCTCAGAAGACTGTCCTCTGACAGTAGTTAAGTGAATGCAGAGTGTACCAGGTTACAACTAATGTTGAGTCATGCACCCAATTTATTTTATCATCCAAAGTACAACATCCAGTAAGAGACATTGTGTCCAGCAGGCTTGTCGTCAGCTCCATTACAGTCACTTCAAAGTTCAAATTTTCTTCAATTCCATTTAATGAAACACATTCATCCTATTTTTACATGTTTAATTGACTGGGATTGAGGCCAGTACCGGTGCCTTGTCAATAGTAAGAAACATTTTATAATGAGGACAGTCACAAGCGACATCTCTCATCTTGTTCAGCAACATATACACCATCGCATCCAACAGGTAACCCAGTTTCCTTCCTGGTGTCTTCCTGTTTCAGCCAGATGCTCTACTCACCCATCTGCTTTGGTAGAAACCTCATTCAAAGCTCATTTCCACCTCCTGCTGTCAATGTCTCAGAGTTCTGTTACCTTCTGCTCCTTCACAGATAAACCATTCCCGAGTCTGGTCATAGAGCGCTTGATTGGGCCTTGCAGCTCGCCGGGGTAGGATAGAGGAGGGAGAGTGGCATGAACGGTAAAGTACCGAGTCATCAGCTCTGTGGTAGCCCTGTGTGGAGCTGTCATTGTGACCAGCGGGAGAAACAGATGACAGACTGGGACAGCAGGTGTGATGAAGGGCCTCTGATTCACTACTGTTAGATGGGAGGCCTCCCCATAGCTACGACATAGCCTGTTTCTCACTCACTAGCTCCGTCTGTCAGTGGGTTTGATTTACTTGATTTTACTCCTTTAGCTCTTTTCTTCTTTGCGCTTCCTTTCTTGCGGTAACTGCCACAAATGTCTGCAGTCTAACTGTTTTTACCCCATCTCCTTTCTCTGTGTTTAAGTAATAGTTGGAAATCTGGTGTTGATGTTTCAAGACTGTCACCACCCCACCCTTATTTCTCCAGGACTGGCCGCAGAACAACCCCCTACATTCCTGACTCCTTTTAAATGGATTATTGTAAACGACTCATACACTGTAAGAGCACACCACATTTTAATCTACCTGGCCTCTATAGCAGTAAAGCATGTGACTTTCATTTGCTATAATCACTTTTTGTTCCAAGGTGAAAGTGTGGGTGTAGTCTAGTCTCTCCAAGGCTACAGATAAAGCTTCTAACAGTTAGCTGCCTGCATTGAGGCCAGGAGTTCAAATCCTGGTTGCGGCATACTGACATTGTCTTGGCATCTCACCGCGAAATTGCAAATGTGCTTGGAACGCTTTCAGAACCTTTGGTTGATCAGGTGCTTGCATGTGGGGAAAGCAATGAGATAAGGAGTTTAATGACTTGGGGAAAGCTGCATTGCAGCACCATCTAAAATGTTGACTCTTGCAAGACTTTTTTTCAAATTACAAAAGTTTTGAGTTTTTAAAATACCTTGAGTTAGCAGTTATAGTATTTATCCTGTTGGAATTCACCAGAATTACAGAGTCTAATGAATCAGTGCAAAATAGAGACTTACAAGGAGATATGGGAAACGATCGAACGACATTAACCATCTTAAAACAGTCAGCTTTAGTAAGGTGACCAGACATTCGGGTTTGCCCGGGATTGTCCCAGTTTCAAGCTTGGTGTCCCAGGTCCCAACAAATATCTGTAAAACAATAAAATGTGCCGTTTTCCAGAATTCACTACCAAATTGTCCGGTTTTCACCACAATAACAAAAGAAAAATAATAAGCTAACAATAATACATTATGTTTCCACATATGAGTCGAAGGCAAACCAACAGCTGTGTAGATCTGCATAGCAAAGGCGCAATTTTCATCAAAGCTCAAAGCGCCCCCGCTCCACCAATCACAAGCACGCGTGATGTCCGACATGCGCGAATAAGCGCATACAGGCGCACGTGCATTGACGTGCGGTTACACAATGGTCCTGTGGTTTGGGGGTTTAAAATGTGGTCACCCTACACTTTAGCAATGCCTGATGTCGAGCCTGAAGTACACAGACAGTGTCACTATTGGAATACATTGAGACTTGTGTTCAAAGTTTGTACTCACGAGAATTACAGCAGTCGCTTTGACAGACAAGATGCATCTCATTCTTAAGACATGCTTGTTGAGCAGGTGCTGTTCAACAGGGAACATACTCAATGTTTGCATGTTTGCCCACCGGTTTGATGGTGCTAATGTTATGCTAATGCTTGACTCAACCATTCATTTGAGATGAACGATTATTCATTTTAAAACCCCCATGTCATGCCAAAAAAACACTATCTCAAAATACTGAAAACGATTATCGTGATCAGCTCTCGCCAACCAGCGGTTTTCTCTTCAGGTTCTTTTGCTTTTATGCGCCCTTGTCATGCAATATAAGCTTTGCACATGTTGCCGCTTTGCACATTTTACAGAAAACCTTCTTCCGTGTCTAAATGTAAAGTGCTCCTTACAATGGTTTCTACCAGTGAAGCTACAGCCTTTACAATTTTTCTACGTTTAGTTTATTAGGCACATGTACTTCACAGGAGCTAGTTGAATCTGTGCATGTCAAATTATATTCTATATTACTTAGGAATATGGTCAAACATGAGTCTAGAAATGTTTTTTTATATAGAAATATACTAACACAAATTTATGTTGAATATTTGCCATACATATTTTCCATTTACAAATGTTTTTTTTAGACTGAGATTAATGTTTCTCGACAGGTGTTATACATTTACAAATGAAATAGCTGAATACACCATGTTATAAACATTGTTAAACAATTGTTTATATTGGATTAGTACAAATTTGGAAGTAAAGGGAAAACACTTTAGTCTGGCATCCAGATTATCACTATCGACCCGTGTGTGTGGGGTGTGGGGTGTGGGGTGTGTGTGTGGTGTGTGTGTGTGTGTGTGTGTGGTGTGTGTGTGTGTGATGTGCCTGGTAGTAGTGCTCAAGAGTGCTGGCCGTATGATAGAATGTAGCCTCTTTTAGGGCCATTTGGTCTTTCCAGGAGGAGCAGAGTGAGAGGCGGATCTGTGCTGCTGCCTGTATAGCCGTTTGACAGGGAGATGTCAGATTTCAGCATGTTCCTCCTATCCCTATCTTCCCCTCCCATCAGTCTGAGGCAGAGGTAATGTAGAGCAGCCCCATTCTGATGAGGACTACAGTTCAGCCCAGCTTTGATAGGAAATTATCTGGAAGATTAAATCGCAGTGGAGAAGATTGGCCGCCCTACACTTGCATATCTTGGCCTCAGAAGTTGATAAAGAACTGGCCTGATTGATTATTTTAATTCTGTGGGGTTTTCATTTTTGGAGGCGATAAAGAAATGTAAATGAACTTTGCTAATGTTGACTTTCACTCAGGAGGAAATGAAATGATATTGTGGATGATTCCCAGAGCTCAGATAAAAGAGGCCACATTTGGAGCACCGCTGCTTCTAACAGTCTCTGCTCTTTGGACTGAAATCCCCCACTATCCATCCACCGCAGCCATGGAAACCAATATGCACTGTGACAGCAAAGGTGACTCAATGCTATTGAGAGCTGTTACATTTTTAGATGAACACAGCTTTTGCTTAATCCTTTCCATGGCTTCAAATAATCCGAAATATACTTTTGAATATACTTAAAGTGCTGGCTTTGCATGAGAGATTTTTGTGGTATTGTTCAGAGATTAAGAAGGTTAATTCCAAGCTATTCGCAGGTTTGCAATAGAGATGAATGTGTAGTGATGACAGAGCAGAGCTGGTGTCAAGGTGATGCATCTGCAGAGATCCTTGGCTGTGGGCTATGGGCAGGCCCGTTCTTATATGTTTTGTAAGGTCAGTGTGTGTGGCCATCTGAGGGGGGCATGACAAATAAAAAGTCTGTTCAGGGTGAACTAGCAGAGCAATAAATCATATGCAAAATTAGACTCCCACAAACATCTGTCTCTAGGACACCCCGTATCACTCTACACCCGCCTTTTTCTCCTTAGCTCTAGTAAGTTGAATAGATACACATATTAGGCAGAGCAGCTAGTTTCAAAAGAAGAGCTTGTATGCAGAATAGGGAACACTGTTTCCCCATGGCTATTAACTGATAAGGGCTTCACTGTTAATTAAAGCTTCCATTTTGCCGTTTAACAGAACCAATAGGAATGTTGGATTTTTACCAGTATACAAAACAGTAGAACAGAAGATCAGTGAGCACATGTTGACTGTCTTTGTTTGGCAATACTAGGTTTAAACCCCCTCCCCTATCCAAAACATTCTACTGCAAGTTTCTCCCCACAGCCAAGCAGGCCTGGAGTGGTTACTGTTTCTGAAAGCTTTGTTAAAATCGCTCTTAGTAAATTAACACTGTATGGATCTCAGTTGGTAAATCATCAGCAAATTAATTATTGCATAAAATGGATCTCACTCTTATTATGAACTCTTATTTCCAAAGTCCATTGGATTAGAGAGTCATCATTCAGAATTTTAGCTGCTCAGATAATTGCAGTTTTGCCATTTAAAATGGCAGCCTTGTAAATCTTTACACAGCAGGATGCTTCTTAGTCTTTGATGAATTCAATAGTGGATTGGAGCTCCTTGAAGGCTATTTGCGAATGAAATTTTACCTTGAACCAATTATGTTGTAAGTTATGACCGGTCAACTAAATTACATCCAAATGGCCTACATGGCCATAGTGAAACTAACATTTGTAAATCAATATAGCGTCTGGCGCGCCTACAATCAATAGATCTTGTTAATGATAGGAAACCATTATGCTGAGCACTGGGGCTATTTGTAACACTATGAGGATTGCCGCAATGAAAATCCAAATTGACGTAATTTATTCAGGCGTACATATCTATTACAGGCCATGACATTTCCCAATATGCAGTTTCATGCCATGCAGGCAATCCTGGGCACCAACGCACAGATTCACTGGAGTAAGATGCTGTAGCTAAGGGCACTTTTCTTTGTTTCTTTATATCTTCACATGATTAGCTCATTTTCCTTAGAGCACCAGACCATTTTTTTCTCCCTTTACACGAGTCCATTTTAATGCTCCTTTATTTGCAGCTGTGTCTGTTTAAGAATCAAACTAAAGTGTTCTCAGTCAGTAAGAGGTGCATTTAGTCATTGCTATTTTCTGCATATTTTCTATGAATCTTCTCATCAGTCTTTGCTCTGTGAACTTTTTGCAGGGCAGAACAGTAGAGTTTTATGGTGCAGTTCTAATGGAAGCAGCTAATTGTCTAGATGGTATTTGTGCCATGAGCTTTGTGGATAGGAATGAATCCACTTAATCAAAGTCCATAAATATGAGATAATTCCAGATAATTATTTGTGTGATGACTGTATGATACTGATGAAAAATGTGACGTGTAGAAACGTGTTGATCTTTTCAGAGGAAAAGCTCTATAGAAAGTTACAGTTTCAATGTCATAAAGAACCAATTATGGCCATTCCAGTCCATTACAGCTTGTGTTTTTCATGCTTAAAATAGCAGAAAGCAGTTGAGGAGCGTGATGCTCCTGCTGTGATGGTCAACTTTCATCTGAATGTCTTCTACCTAGTATATCTGAACCTGTCATGCCCATCACATTAGCCATCACTGCACTAATCTATTATTTAGAGCTGCACATTGAGTGGTCTGGGAGGGTTACTTAAGGACAGAAGGCTTGGCTGGTATCCATAGAATCATTCCTTCAGACGTTGCCCCATTTCTGATTGACTTCAAATGACAGTGAGTTCTCTTCACTGGATTCGTTGATTTACATGCTCAGGTGTGACTGACATTTTATGCGTGTATATAGAGCTTCTCTCTCCCGTCCTGCTGAATTTCACCTAATGAAATTCAAGTTAGCTAACTTATTGGACAATAAGCTAAAACGTATTGAGATTTTAATAATAAAAAACTTTTAAAGAAATTGTTTCAGTGTTATTGGCTGTATTGATAACCATCTGTTGCTGTTGCCAGATTTTTCAATGTATGGTATATCTCCTGTGTCTATGCTTCATCTCCTCCACCTCTGGTTCCCTCGTAACTTGACCACGGCTACTGGGAAGTGAGAGAGGACAGAAGAGCTGTCAGGGTGTTTCCAAGCTAAAGCTGGTAGTCAATTGGTTTTATTGTTTTTAGGTAGTAGTCCATTGGTTTAACTGGCTTAAGCTCGTAGTCCATTGGTTTAATTATTTTAAGATAGTAGTCCATTGGTTTAACTGGTTTAAGCAAGTAGTCCATTGGTTTAATTATTTTAAGATAGTAGTCCACTGGTTTAACTGGTTTAAGCAAGTAGTCCATTGTTTTAATTATTTTAAGATAGTAGTCAATTGGTTTATTGTTTTAAGATCGTAGCCCATTGGTTTATTGTTTTAAGATAGTAGTCCATTGGTTTAACTGGATTAAGCAAGTAGTCCATTGTTTTAATTATTTTAAGATAGTAGTCCATTGGTTTAATTGTTTTTAGATAGTAATCCATTGGTTTAATTGTTTTAAGATAGTAGTCCATTGGGCATTTTAAAAGGGCAATTAGTGCCCTCAGAGCTCAAGATGATTTTTTTTTTTGACTTAGAGCAATCAATAGCACTTGCACTGGGTTCATACTGTAGTCACAGCCAATGTAAGTCTCTGGTGTTTTGAGCAGATTTTCAATGTTGAATCAATAGTCCAACAGGCGATCACACTGTTAGATTATAATTTACCAACAGGAGGATTAATCTCAGGGGATATTATTGATGCAGTCCCCTTCCTATCTGTCAACGAAATAGATAAATGAAGTTATGAAGCAAGGGCACTTTGACACATTGTTAATTAGAAGAACCAATTTTACAAAGAAACAGCTGTTGCTCATAGAATATAGATGAATTTAGCTCATCTGAATCTTCTAATTTGTCAGCCCAGTAAGACAACCCATTGATGAAGAATGTTTGTTCTGGGCTCTGTTGCACTGGCCAGCTGCTCCAAATGCCAATCTAAAAACAAAGAGCTGGTGGCATGCGTTCCTGGATGGCACAGGAAGCGAGACATCCCCTAAGAAATAGGTAACACAACTATTGTGTATGCCATGTATGTAGGCCATGTATGTAGGCCATGTATGTAGGCCATGTATGTAGGCCATGTATGTAGGCCATGTATGTAGGCCATGTATGTAGGCCATGTATGAAGGCCATGTATGAAGGCCATGTATGAAGGCCATGTATGTAGTTTTGTCTGGCCAAAGGGAGAATGACAGGTTGTCCCCCCCATAGTGTTTGATTGATTGATTCCAGTGAGAATTTGCCGTGTTGTAATAAAAACATGTATATATTGATCATCTGGTCCGGTTGCAGTAGTAGTGACCTGATGTAGTAGAACCACCTATCAAGGGAAGCCCGCTGGGAACACTAACTCTGTTGTTGTCCAAGCTAAAACAATCTCTTTCCTAAGTGAATCCTAAATGGAGATTGGGATTTGGACTTTTGTGGTTTTGTGAGAACACTAATGGGTGATCATTTTAATCCTGACACTGAGTGATTTGTTGTCTGGTCATCTCAGCCTTATACAGTATATCACAGTGGATGAAAAACAGCAAAGCCAACACAACTTTCCCAACACAAAGGCTAATGTTCTAATATTACTTTTTCCTGTCTTGGCCTCCCCATTTTTTTTTTTTTTTTAACTCCTTATACCGCCACTGCTACTTCTTCCAATGCACAAGCATGCATCATCCTCAACATGACTGCTAACTGGTACTGTGTCATCACGTACAGTCACAGTTTGGATTCCATATTCAGCTCCAATGCCGTGCCATCGGAGTATTACGCTTCTGGCTCCTGAATGTTGTTCCTACGGGAATCGTGACAGAATTGGTCTTTCATGGTGAGTATGATATGTGTATAAATAACTGGTGGAGATACTAAAGACTCCATGAAGAGATGGTTGAACTGTTGTTAATATTAATAATCGGCCCTCGGCTCCTTTTGACTTCACCTCTAATGTGAAAATACATACAGCAGACTGGAGGAGGGGCTTAGTCCACGGCAACTGTTCGCACATCTCACCCAGCTCTTGGATGGGTTCGGCAGGCTTAACAGCTGCAGTGTGTGTTATATCAGACCCAGGAGAGTAGGAGGGGTGGTCCTCAGGCCCAGGCCCATCATGCCTCCCAAACTGTGGCCCAGAGGCATCTGTCTCCGCCTGGGAACTCCTCCAATGCAAAGCACAGCGGTGCCTCCGCCAGCTGTTTAGCCGAGATAGCCCATAACTGTCAGGACCTGTTTTTCAACAGGGCAATCATATCCAATCACTGTTTTCCGTCGCATATTCGTCTAGCCACCATTTTCCGCCCTCACACGGGATATCGCAGGCATCGCATTTGGTTATCAATGATGACAGAGAGGGTGTAGGGATCTCTGGAGGGGTTCAGGGCTGGAGGAGTGGTGACAGGACCCAATTAGGCAACAGGCAAGGAGCGTTACGACTGGCTGCCCACTAAATCAGCACAGGCAATGAGACAGACACCCCAAACCGAAGCAACTCTAAGAGAATCCTCTATGTGATGGCTCTCTCTGTCTCTCAGGCACACACCACTATACTGTACCTTCAGTAGAATAACACCTGGGAAAAGTCTTCAGTAAACTGAAGAGCTTCACTGAATAGACAGTTGAAGTTGTTGCTTGCTACATAAAGATGTGTCAGAACCATGACAATGCATTCAATAATTCATGTTAGATATTCTGTGGTAAAATATGCATCGGAAAGGCAGGTTTTAAGTTCAAAGGATTTGTAATGAGCCCATCGTGACACATAGTGAATGGGTTTGAGAGTTTGAGAGTATTTTTTTATGAAAAACCCTAACCACCTGGCTCTGTCAAGCTTTAGCCCTGTTCTATTAGTGGATCACTGCTGTAGTTGGAGGGCAGCTCCAGACATTTAATGAGCTAGCATTTTCCCTTAGGCACAGATTTAGGATCAGAAAACCATAACCAAAACTTCAACTGGGAAGGGCAGAACTGACTTCAGATCAGTGGCTACATCAGGCGACTACACACGTCCCAATTTAGAATTAACCTGACCTTCAGTCATGTCAGTGCAGGTACCCATAATGCCTCAGTGTTCCCTGCAGCTGTTTCTCATGTGGAAAAAAAGGAAGCAACCTGCTGGCAGAACACAGCTCTTCACACTGTCCATTTCTATGGGATGCTACAACATACCAGGCAACGCTTCAAGACAAGACTGGATCAACTCTGTATCAGAGACTTGTGTATCAAATGGAATTATTAAGGATCCTTTCATACCTTTGCAAATGTGTCATGCAAGAGAGATTTCGTAGCCAATGGTGTGTGATTGTATATCTTGCCTGTCTGAAACAAAACATTCCTCCTCTCTGAAAAATCTTCCCTTTTTACGGCAGTTGTTTGTCGAGCTATTGTAGTCCGTTTTACATTCAGGCCCTATTAGTGTTCTGAGAAATGAACTTAGGAAATCACATCTGAATTTAGCAAATAGGACAAGCGAGCTGTTTCACTATACCTGTGGGCCAGCTATCAAAACCATGTGCTGTACTACAGGCAGTCAGAACACACCAGAGCCTATTTCAGGTAAATGTAAGAGTTTTAAAGGAATGTTAGGGTGGCAGTCTGACACGCTTAATCTGACCTGGGGGCTTTGGCCAAGCTAACACAATTAAACCAGGCAGTATGACTTCTAGGTGTGTGTGTGTGTGTGTGTGTGTTCGTTTGAGCATTGCGTGAGGCTGTTTTTTTTCAGGGCGGCAGACACCATCTTTGCTGACAGATGGGGTTGTTTGTGAGGGAGGTTGGTAGATAGCTATTGTCCCCAGCTGGTTATGGTCGGTTTCACATGCAGTTCTCCTACATTTTTTTGCTCTAATTTGGTAATAGACCATATACTATGCTCTGCCGCTACCTAGCCAAGGCCTGTAAACGACAAGGGCATGAGGAAAGGATTCACTGTGAGCAAATTAAAAAGCCATGGCAGCTTTCAGAAAGCAAAGCTTCTTGCCCCTATAACATGAGCTGCTATTCGTTTGCATTGTCTCTGTGGACAGGTCTTTCTCCTTGGATTATGTTTGCTGTGTGAGTCCACAGAGAGGGGATGAGTCTATCCGTGACAGCAGCAGGTCGATGGCACACACCCCCATCAATCAGCCTGTTAGTAAGTAGTAATCCACACATCCTACATTGTGACATTAGGAAAAGAAAAGGTTCCTGGAGGATCTTTGAGGTTCTTCAAATGGATCAAATCATTCTGTGTGATTTTAACGGATTGGAAAAGCTCAGTGCATATTGGTTATTTAAAAATATATATCTACAGTTTCCTGCTGACAAAAAAAGTTTGTGAAAAATGATTTCTTGATGATGCTAGCATGCATATATCACAGACTAAAACTATTCTCAGGCTTTTTTGGTATTAGATTTTTTTCAGAACCTGAGAGGACATGGGTGCACTGTTACCTATTTCATAAACACCCATTGCTTATTTCATCACCTCACCAGAATCTGTTTCAAGCGAGTGACCAGAGATTCATTGTATGGACCCCCTCAACCGGAAAAACTCTCGTCTTTGTGAGGACGCATTTGTCTTCCTTTCAGAAAGTTCACCAAGTCCACCAGCAGCAATACGTTGCTTCCCTTCCCAGTCCCACAGCTGTTGTGTCTGACAGGGAGCATAATTATATGCTGTGTGCGTGCTATTTAAGAGAGCCATGTATGCAAAGTACACCCCGGGCTGCGCCATACAGCAGCAACACTACATTAGCTGATATTCCTATCCTCCATTGGCGCTAGACAGGAACTTAGAAATTGTTGTTATATACTAAATAGGGACCTGGAAATTGTTGTTATATTATATTTAGTGACATGGATATTGCCGATGATCTCTTTTTTCATCATCACTAGATTTTTTTGTCTAATACTGCGAATATCAGTAGCTCATGCCCAATACTAGAGCTTCACATTTGAGTTCCTCCTTCTCTATACCAGGACCAGTACACCATAGCGTCAACAACTGTATAGGGTGTTTTCTCATGATAGTGACATGCAGCTCTCTTCCCAGTCAACTAACGACACACTCACGCCACACTTTTTGTTGGAGTCGTGTTGTTTGGTGTTTACAGAGACACTGTCCAGGAGTAGGCCTGATTTTTCATTAGATGCTCTTCCTCGTCTCTCTCGTGGAGGAGAGATTGAGATAACGGTGGGGCTCACAGCCGGATAGCATAGTGGTGCTGCTTTTGTTCTGGGTTCTTTTGATTTGGCAGATCTGCATCGCTTCAAATGCATAGCAGGCAGGTAGGAGTTGGAGAGAGAGAGAGAGACATACTGGAGGTGTACATAGCAATATTCATTTCAATCTGGCTTTCAAGTGATGCAATGACTTTGAGGGAACTCACACGCAGGACTGCAGACACCTGCAATGGCCTGTCAATCAATAATGTTACTATGGCCAGACCCAAAAGCCTGTGAAAGGTTTACTGGATTATGGATCTAGATATATTTAGATTTTGAATGTGCAGTATGCTGCGTTCCAGTTCAATTACTTTTGTTGGTAGTACAGTGTAAATATTATAAATATTATAAGTATTATAAACCGGTTACACGGACCGTATTCACTTTCAGACAGTCAGCATTCATGGTTCAAACAGGGATTATAATAAATAGTACAGCAGGTTTTGAATGCAATATTTGTGACGCAAATGTTCAGAATTGACAGGAGAGATAAACACTCCCTCTGAATAACTGGTGCAGCGGAGAACTGATGTGGAGACGGAGAGGAGAACGCTCCATTTCCTATCCCAAAATCTCCTCAGAGAGATGATGTCACGCGTACAGTGTGTGCCTGAACAATAAAATCCATGATGAGAGGCGTTGATGTCAGGAGAACAAGGGGCTGCACACCGCCTGCTACTCTAGGGTTCTGGTGACCTGGATTCATGACTGAGAACACCATCTCTCCTGTATCTCTTTAACAAATACATCTTTTAGGAGAAAGTCCTAATTCCCATTAAATAATCAATGGTATTCAAGTACTGGACTAATTGAAGACAAGCTGCCATAGTTATTCATGCCGCTGGGTACGAACCTCTAAGTGGAAGAACTTACAGCAGGTATAATGGCAGTTTAAATGTTAACGATCAATAATTAGTGCAGCCTTAATGTAGAACCAGATATACACATAAACAGTACACTGATCAATGATTCACTACTAACAGGGTTCCTCCCTCCTAAAATTACTAATCCATTATAATGATTTTCTTTCTAATCCTTTCAAGGATCCACCACAGGGAGCTGTGCTCCTCTTCCGCTTCTTCGCCACAGCCATCACTGTCTCCTCTGCTCCTCTGTGGCTAGGATTGCTTTTTGGCCCTGGTTGCCTCACTGCGCCCTTTCTTCTTGCCTAGATAGTCCCTCATAAGAGGCTCGTCTACATTTCAGCTGATGGAACACCCGATCTGAAGGCTGGTCTGTGAAGTTAGGCGTGTGTGTGTGTGTGTGTGTGTGTGTCTGTGTGTGTGTGTGTGTTTGTGAATCAGGCCACACCTCCTTAATGTGATGATTTACATTTCTCTATCTAAATTTGTCTCTCTCTCTCAATTCACTTAAATTCTAAGGGGCTTTATTGGCATGGTACCCATTTATTTATACTGCCAAACCAAGTGGACAGTCTGTGGTGCTACTTTGCGGTGTTGGATGCACCGATACATGACGTCCTAGAGGTTCTCAATGGATTTCAGGTCTGGGTAATGTAAGGTCTGATGATGGGTACTGTTGGCTAGCACCAGGAGGTCTGTGCGACCCTCCTAGGATATGCCTCCCCAGACCATCCCTGTCCCACCAACAAACCGGTCATGCTGGATGATGTTGCAGGCAGCATAACATTTACCACGGCATCTCCAGACTCTTTCACGTCTGTCACATGTCCTCGTTGTGAACCTGCTCTCCTCTGTGAACAGAACGGGGTGCCAGTAGTAGACCTGCCATTTCAGGTGTTCTCTGGCAAATGCCAATTGAGCTGCATGATGCTGGGCTGTGTGCACAGGTCCCACTAGAGGACGTTGGACCCTCATGCCACCCTCATGGAGTCCGTTTCTGACAGTTTGGTCAGAATTATGCACACCAGTAGCCCACACGGTCATATTGTAGGGCTCTGACTTTGCTCCTCTTGTTCCTCCTCGCACAAAGGAGCAGATACCGTTCCTGCTGCTATGTTGATGCCATTCTACGGCCCTGTCCAGCTCTCCTCGTGTAACGGCCTGTCTCCTGGTATCTCCGCTATGCTCTTGAGAAAATCTGTGCAATCTGAATGGGCTGCAGGTACTCATGTTAAAAGTGGTGACAAGGACACTAAGAAAATGCAATGCTAGAGAAAAATCAGTCAGGAAAGATAAGGAGAGAACAATTGTCTGTGGCCACTACCTGCAAAACCATTCAATTTTTCAGGGTTTTCTTGCTGTTGCCTCTCCAGTGGTCCTGTTTGCACCAAACACTTTCATTTGCACCAAAACAGGTGACATTAATTCACAATCGCTTATGCGATAACAATCTGGACAGATTGGACAGATTGATATCCCTGAAGTCTAATTGACTTGGTGTTGTACTGTGATTATTACATGTTCCCTTAACTACTACGCTGATCAATAATATTAACTAAATTAAAGGAAATTAAGAATTCTAACAACAAACTCAAACATTTCAAACATGATTAATATACTTACAATTCTTAGCTATGTACAATGTTGTGATAACATGCAAATAGTTGAAGTATGAATGGCAAGAGAAAATAAATGTTATAGTGTTGTTTCTGCTCTACTGGTTGCCCTTTCCTCATGGCAACTGGTCACATTCAGCGGCTGTGATAGCGCATTTCGATATTTCGTCTAACGTGTGGATGTTTATCCATGTTTGGTTGTTTATTTTTTATTTTTTGTGGTGTGTGCGTTTGTCTGTTCCTAGTTTGTGTGCCCTAAATGAGATTCCGTTGTACTCTGCCATTTTCTCCATCCGCTGTTGAGATTGTAAAGGCCCAGTGTGGCGAGGGGTGTGTCTATTCCAAGGTACATGGGTACGGAGGTGCAGTGCTGCTGCTTATGCCTCAGAGATAATGCTGTCTTGAAACGACCTGAAGAAAACTGAGAGCTTTAAGTAGATGTAGGCTTTAGCAAGAGATAGGAGAGGAGCGGCAGCGCTGGGATGAATCACGCTCGACTGGCTGGGGTGAACAGCCTGAGTTGAGGTAAAAGCTTATTGAGAATGGTTCTCTGCCAGAGGAACACCACAGACCTGACCATATATACTAAGTAAATCTCAGCCGATCAGTGCTTTTCTACAGCAATCAAAAGGTGTCAGGTGTTGCAGTCAACTGCTCTGAGTCCAACGCGCCCGCAGTCTGCAGAACTCTATGGTGGGGGGGATAGGAGAACAGATCCAAATCCCCCCCCCCTGAACAACACACACACCAGACTGGCACAGACTGGGCAAGTGGTCCCCCAAATAACAGTCATTTAAATGTTTCTAACACCATCAGATCAGCATACAGACCAACTTCTTCCACATAGGGTTTGAAAACATCCACAGGAGATCTCTGCCGGCCAGGTTCTGAAAGGATGACAAAAAGCCAAATGGAACGAAAAGAAACATCTAATGTTTGCCACTGGGTGCTCAATTTGCGGCTTTTCATTAAAGAAACAGGAAAATTGGAATTGAATGGCTAATTTGATTTCAGACAAAGTGGAAAATAAATGTGAAATTACAGTGTGCGTTTGTTTGCTGCTGTTTCCTGTGCTTATCTGTCTGGCACACGGCTTCCTGGATGTTCCTCTGTAAATCTCAGAAGAGAGCTGAGGAGAAAACACATCAAACCCATGGCTAAAAGACTCAGCAATGTTGAGGACAGCAGAAAACAACAACAGCGTCCTTATCCACATCCCCATCACCCATCTTCAGTGCAAGCCACGCTCTTCTCTTATCAACGGGGGGAAATACTGAACGAATCCCCTTGATCTGAAGATAGAGACCAGTAGACAGAGAAAGAGGGAGGGATAGAGAGAGGAGTGGGCTAGATAGAAAAGTAAGAGGTGAGAGAGAACGTTTCCTTTGTTGATTCGTTTGTTTCATTTGAACTGAAGTGTTGTGAATAATGGCAGTGTGTCCTTTCTTCACATTGGACACAGATGGGTTTGTATTTTCTGTGTCTTATTAAACACACAGTTCCCTTTCCTCAGTCATGTTGTAGAGTTTGTTTTGTGGGTCTGCCGTTAATATGGCTTGGCTGGACTGAAAGTGTTGTATCCCCAATATATTACAGTGCAAACGCGCCTGCGTGGGGCCTTTAATGGAGTGGAGCCTTCTATAATGGAGTGGGGCCTGCATTAATGATGTGTGGTCTTCTTTAATGGAACAGGGCCTTCTTTAATGGAGATGGGCCTATAATGGAGTAGGGCCTTCTTCAATAGAGTGGAGCCTTTTTCAATGGAGTGGAGCCTTTTTCAATGGAGTGGAGCCGTTTTCAATGGAGTGGAGCCGTTTTCAATGGAGTCGAGCCGTTTTCAATGGAGTGGAGCCGTTTTCAATGGAGTGGAGCCGTTTTCAATGGAGTGGAGCC
>JACXGJ010005503.1:0-38783 GCA_016801105.1 Esox niger | reverse complement strand
GTGTGTGTGTGTGTGTGTGTGTGTGCGTGAGTGGCTTTATGCCCCAATGTTGTTTGAATTTTTTTGCCTTTTATTTCTTCATGGCGGTGGTGGCTTACAGTGGGTACAGCAAGGATGTGTCTGTGTTTGTAGCCTCTCCTCTCAAGAGGATGTCCAGGCACAGGAGAGAAGGAGAGGAGGAGAACAGAGTAGGACATGAGAGTAGAAGAGCAGAATAGGGGAGTAGGAGAGATGAGGAGTAGGGGAGCAGAGTAGGAAAGGAGAGGAGATGAGTTGTAAAGGGGAGTAGGAGAGGAGAGTGGTGCAGGGTGGTAGAAGAGGAGATGACAGTATGAGAGGAGAGGAGGAGCTGTTGTGTCACCACTCCCCTGGTGTCTTGACCCAGCATAGGTGGGCCTGTCTGTGCTCTCCTCTCAACACCATGGCTACCTAGCGACAGACGTTTTATTGGACACTAAACATTTACTGTAAATGAATGATTCTCATGAACAATCCCATTCCTCTTCCTTACGCACTTGGAGAAATTATCAGAAAAGCTCTAAGTCATGCTTTAAGTCCAGTCATGACTTCCATTCTGACACCTATACTGAGGTCTATTTTAGTCGTAGAATGTATGTGTACGTATGTGCCTTGATATCCGTGTGTGTGTGTGTGTGTGTGTGTGGGGGGGGGGGGGGGGGGGGGGGGTGGTATCTGAGTCTCCCTACCGTCTGCTAGGCTGGAGCCAGGCGCAGGCCCACTGTCCCCAGGTGCTGCTGGTGATTGGGACTGGCTAGTCAGACTGGAACACTGTGGTTTTCCATAGAAGTCCCAATCCAATGGGAATACCAGAGCTGTGACCTCACACTGCAAAGATCCTTCTCTCTATCCCTCATATCACCGAAGAGAGATAGTGAGTGGTAGAGAGAGAAGGGGAGAGAGAAAATAATCAGAGGAGAGGGAGAGCTTTCACTGAGTCACTACTGTCCATCTAAATCTTAGTCATGCTCCAGAATGTCTGTACTCAACCACATTTTCTGTCTCTCTTGTCTCTCATTCAGGCCACTGCAACAACACGCGCGCACACACAAACACAAACAAAACGCATATACTTTAAACACACATCAGACACTGACCATTCAGAGTTGGGAGAACAACGTAAATGTATAACGTAGAAAGACATATTATACTGAGCTCGGATTGACATGCCTGTTGCCCAACATCACATACTGCTGTTCATGTCTTGGCTGTTTGTCTGATTCCCAGTCTATAGATGGAGGGGAGAAATGGAGACAGGCACCCTGGCCTGCCTCAATGGTCTAAGTCACTGCATCCCAGTAAAAACTAGCAAACACTGGACAGGAGTTTGCATCTTGGTCGCGGCATACCAACATTACCTCAGCACGCAAATACGAGCTGAAGTCTTCCGGGTTGAGCGAGCAGTGTTATTAGAATCAGACCGGCTTGGCCAGATATGCGTAGAGGAAGCATGTGTTCAGCTTTGACTCTGCAGCGACCGCTATGGAGTGGGCACGATTGGACAAGGACATAGTTATGACTTGGACACCATGAAATTGAGATGAGAGTGTTATTTATGCAACAAAAAGAGGGAATGGAGATACATTCGTGAAATTTCACGTTGGACCACCGTATGAAAACATTAAGCACAGTACAAACGTCATGAAACATTTACTTTCACGTCATTGGTGAGCAAACAGGGTTCAAGATGGTTTGAGACAATGGGCAATGGTGCTATGGAATCCATTTTTCTGTAAGAGATATGTCTTCTCGTTTTCAGATACAGGCTCTGTCTTTATGCACACTTGAACACACTGGTCTTGAACCACTGCTAAAATGGTCTTGAACCTGACTTTCAGGTGATAATATCATGGCTCTTGTTGGTGGATCCTCCAGTCATTTGCGGCCCCAGGTAGAAGTAGTACCAGAGTAAACTCCCTTACAAAGTCCTCTTGGCTGGATAACATTCTCATGGTTGCTTTTGACCTGCTCAACTGAGGTTGTAAAATAAACTTTAAACTGTTGTCAAAAGTTTCTGAAAACTAGTTAGAATCAGACAAGAAAACTAGAAAACAACCCACTGGAAAACTAGTCAGAATCAGAGAGAGTTTTATAGGGTTTAACCAGCTGATGCTTTCTACCAGTTACCCTGACGACCTGAATTCAGCCAGCAATCATACATTGATTACAAGGGGCGTGGCTAACAACATAGAGTCTGCTGTTGGCGTGGGACTATGTAGGGGCTTAGTAGTAAATTAGCAAGAACATTTAGATTTTGTTATTCACATTGGCACAAACCACAGTTCATGTTAGGCAATGTCATATCTAGAGCAGAATCTCAACTACACAATTGGTGAGTGGAAAATGATTTCTGGGTTTAAACTTGATGTATTTCCTGCCGGAAATGAGGCCTCTCCTTCGGGCTACACTAGTGAACATATCCCCCATGCATCCCATGAAGGCGGAGGTGTCGCTAACATTTATAACACCAGATTTCAATTTACACTGAAACAAATGACTAGGTTTCTGTCTTTTGAGGTTTTGGTCATAACGTTTATGCGGCCGTCTCGATAACTTTTTACAGGCCCCCTAGGCCTTATACATCGATCCTTACTGAGGCAGTTAAAATCCTATTGGACATTGTAGTCAGGGCAGAAAATATTTAGTTTCTTTTATTAAACTTCAATATTCACATGGAGGATGTCCACAGACCCACTCCAGCAGGCCTTTCGAAACGTCTCTGATTCAGCAGGTTTTGTTTTGTCTATGGAATATATAATATGAATTTAAATGTTTTTCCTATTGATCCTGGACTACCCGGTCAAAATCTTAATTGACGATTTTATTATGTTTACTGTTAGAACAACACATTCAGTGGGACTTCAACTTTCAAAAGCTATGTTATATATTATATACGCTATAAAACCCAGAGGTTCTTGTAAGCATCAATTAAAGCAAGAGCCACATACTTTTACAGTGAAAGAGAGGACAGATGAAGTGGACTATGTTGCAAAACTGCTTTGAGATTACAAACTACACCATATTTAGAGACAACTCAGACCCATGACACGTGTGGCCAAGGTCTACGGCAATCTCAAACCACAACGGCATCACTAACAGCATGGTACTGATGCCTCGCTACTAGACGAGCTGAATACATTCTGTCAAGAGTATCTAACCCTCACATGAGAGGTTTCGATCTTCAACTCTCCTGCACCTACCGTGGCATTAAGGCAAGGCCATGATCATGAATTAGACTTCAGGAATTGGGGTTGGAAAATTTTTGGGAATATTTTGTTTAAAAAAAGTGAAATAGAAACGTTAATAGAAGTAAAACTTTCTATTTTGAAGGGTTTTAATCTTTTCAGTGTGTCAAGTCCCATCATCAGACACAGAGAAGGGCATGTGATATATAATTATACAAGCCTATCCATTCTTTTGTATAAAATTACACCAAATCAAAAATGGTTGCATTTTTGCATTCAACTGAGATCTATTAAGCTAGTAGTGGTTCTTAACTCCCGGCCTTGGGCCCCGAGTTCAGCTGGTTTTCATTCTAGCCAAATAATCAGGGACTGATTTAGAGCTGTGACACCAAGTGAATTAAATTCATTACCGGGTGGAAAACCAGCAGTCCCCCTGGTCCCGTGGCTCAGAGGCCCCGTTGGTGGAGGCTATGTGCCAGATCTTAATTTAGTAAATTGTTATTAATATTACTTTGGTAAGCATTTAAATAAGCAGCCTCAATATTGTCAGCCATTGTATTATTAGCAACACATGGCGTAGTGGCATTCTCAGTGAATGTTTTCTCTATCTGAGGATTTCACTGTACACCTCCTCAAGCCACAACAACCCCATAGCAAGCAGACAGCCTACGGAACTGTAACCATCCAGTGGCTCATTTGGTTGAGAATGGGATTGCAAAGCCATGCTTGTAGGTTTGATTCCCACAGGGGACTAGTACAGAAAACATACACGCACACGGCTTATGCTCTAAGTAAGAGTGTCTGCTAAATTACTAAACCTAAGATAAAAATGTAATTGCGCTTTTGTGGCTGATTTCCTAGGCGTGTATTTAGGTCCTAGGGAGCTGGACAAATGTCGGATGTTCTCGTCAATCTGTAGTGATCCCTCTGACTCACAGACACACTGCATTAAGGTCAGGGTGTAAATATAACACATTCTAAAGTGACTGGGAGGCTGGGAGGCGAGGGCCGGAGAGGGAAAAGCCTCACCACAGGACTCTTAAAGACTTCTCTCATTCCTGCTCTCCACACACTGCCAATCACAGCAGTCCCTGATGCTCTGGCCCCGTGAGTGCGCGTGCGTGTGGCCAGGGAGATGTCCGCAGTAAATCTGTCTGGTTGAGTAGCGGTGACAGCGAGGGGTGATGCGGTTCAGTGCCCCCAGAAAACAGGGGAATAAACCAAATTGAGTCCAGCTGTGTGTGTGTGTGCGTGTGTGTGTGGGTGTTTGTTTCTAGGTTTATGTGTTTGCGTCAGTGGCCCCCTATCTGCTAGTGTGTGAGTGTGTAGGAGAGGACAGTGAAGCTTGCGTGGACCAAGGAAACACAGCGAGGGAAGCCAGACTGGACCAAAGAAACACAGTAAGGGAAGCCAGACTGGACCTGAGGAACACAGTAAGGGAAGCCAGACTGGACCTAAGAAACACAGCCAGAGAAGCCAGACTGGACCTGAGAAATATAGTGAGGGAAGCCAGACTGGACCTCTGAAACACAGTGAGAGAAGCCAGACTGGACCTAAGAAACACAGTGAGAGAAGCCAGACTGGACCTAAGAAACACAGTGAGGGAAGCCAGACTGGACCTCAGAAACACAGTGAGGGAAGCCAGACTGGACCTAAGAAACACAGTGAGGGAAGCCAGACTGGACCTAAGAAACACAGTGAGGGAAGCAGACTGGACCAAAGAAACCCAGTGAGAGAGGCCAAACTGGACCAGGGAAACACAGTGAGGGAAGCCAGACTGGACCTAAGAAATGCAGTGAGAGGCCAAGTTGGACCAGGGAAATTCAGTGAGAGGCCAAGCTGGACCATAGAAACACAGTGAGCGAGGCCAGGCTGGACCTTAGCAACACAGTAAGAGAGGCCAAGTTCAACCAAGGAAATACAGTGAGAGCGTTCAAGTTGGACCAGGGCAACACAGTCAGGGAGGCCAAGTTGGACCAGGGCAACACAGTCAGGGAGGCCAAGTTGGACCAGGGCAACACAGTCAAGGAGGCCAAGTTGGACCAGGGCAACACGGTGAGAAAGGTCAAGTTGGACCAGGGCAACACAGTGAGAGAGGTCAAGTTGGACCAGGGCAACACAGTGAGAAAGGTCAAGTTGGACCAGGGCAACACAGTGAGAAAGGTCAAGTTGGACCAGGGCAACACGGTGAGAAAGGTCAAGTTGGACAAGGGAAACCGTGAGGGAGGCCAGACTGACCTGGGAAACACAGTAATAGCGGTAAAGTTGGACCAGGGCAACACAGTGAGGGAGGCCAATTTGGACAAAGGAAACACAGTGATAGAGGCCAAGTTGGACCATGGCAACACAATGAGAGAGTCCAGGTAGGCTGAAGTTGTTGTTTTCACACTGAGTGTGGTTCATTCTGGAATTAGTTGTACTAACCTTCACAGCTGGAATCTTTGGGATTTCCTTTCCATGACATGAGTGCTTCTGATTGGAGGCTGCTCTGTACTATAAAGTGTGCAGTATAGAGTGTATAGATCTTTGGGGTGGTGTATTTATCCTCCATGTTGGAACCAGATGTCACATCACAATAAAGTTCTCATTTGCATCTCATGGGAAGTCCATTTCATATTCGTATATGAAACACTGTGTTTGCTGAACTTGGTGAACTCTGCATTTATCTACAACTAGGCGCATAGTCCGAACAAATACCTGTGGTTTATGTCATTACTGTAACACAGAGGAAGTCGTGGCTAGTAAAAGTGGAGAGGGCCCAAGAGAGGGTGAGAGAAAGAGAGAGAGAGAAAGCAAAAAGGTGAGAGAAGAAGAGAAAGAGAGGTAACCAAGTGAGTGAGAAAGAGAGAGAAAGAGAAAGGGCAGTTTGATACTTTCATCTTCCCCTCCCCTCTCCACTGTCTCCCCTAAATGTGACATGGGGAGTGAAAGGCTTTTCTGGGTCACTGAAACCTCCCTTTTGGTCCAGATCTCAAGCAGGGGTAGGGAAGGTATGTGACTGTATGTTTTTGGGATGGGGTAGTGACCTCTACTTAATAATTAATGAATGTTGGAGTGAGGCTGTTTGTCAGGCTGTGTGAGGCAGTGGATGAGGCTGTGTGTCAGGCTGTGTGTGAGGCTGTTTGTCAGGCTGTGTGAGGCAGTGGATGAGGCTGTGTGTCAGGCTGTGTGTGAGGCTGTTTGTCAGGCTGTGTGAGGCAGTGGATGAGGCTGTGTGTCAGGCTGTGTGTGAGGCTGTTTGTCAGGCTGTGTGTGAGATTGTGTGTGAGACTGTGTGTGAGGCTGTCTGTGAAAGTTCTGGTGAAAAGTTAGTGAAATGTTGATGAAACTCTGGTGAAACGCTCAAGAAACATTGATGAAGCCCTGGTGAAACGGTGATGAAATGTTGATGAAATACTGGTTAAACGTTGATGAAATATTGATGAAGGCTCCTGTGTGATTAGAATTTGAGGATCAAACAGCACAAAACGCTGGGTCAGAGCAACACCAGTCCTATTCAGCATCATTTAAGCAGCATGGATTGTGTCTCTGATTGTATGTTGGCAGATGAGAAACAGATAGACAGGCAAACATACAGATTAGATAGATAGAAAGACAGGCAAACATACGGATTAGATAGATAAATAGATAGACAGGCAAACATACAGATTAGATGGGTAGATAGATAGATAGATAGATAGATAGATAGATAGATAGATAGATAGATAGATAGATAGATAGATAGACATACAGATTAGATAGATACTTGACAGGCCTCACAGTGTTGAGACCAAAATAGAGCGTTATGGTCACCACCATAAGTGCAATGTTTGGAAAGGGGTCAACAAGGCCTTTAGTGAACAGAATACCATCCCTACTGTGAAGCATGGAGGTGGCTCACAAATGTTTTAGGGGGGGTGACCTCTAAAGACACGGGGAATCTTGTGAAAACTGATGGCAAGATGAATGCAGCATGTTATCAGAAACTGCTGGAAGACAATTTACATTCTTCTGCACAAAGCTGCGCATGGGACGCTCTTAGACTTTCCAGCACGACAATGACTCTAAGCGCAAGGCCAAACTGACCATCCAGTGGTTACAGCAGAAAAAGGTGTAGGTTCTGAAGTGGCCATCACAGTCTCCTGACCTTAATATCATGGAGAAGATCTATCTGGGAAGATCTCAAACATATGGTTCAAGCAAGACGACCAAATACTTTGCATGACCAGGAGTCATTTTGCCAAAAGGAATGGGCAGCTATACCACCTGCAAGAATTCAGGGCCTCCTAAAAAACTATTACAAAAGACGGCAGGCTGTTATTGATGCTAAAGGGGGCAATACACAGCATTAAGAACTGAGGGTATGCAGTCTTTTGTTGAAATTTTTTGTTTAATAATTGTGCCCATAAGAAATAAAATACATGTGTTTTGCCTGCTCACTTATATTTTCGTTACAAATGGTACATACGTATTTTACCAGCTCTCTAAGGGTATGCAGACTTTTGAGCACAACGATAGATAGTTAGATAGATAGAGAGATCGATAGATTGGGTGAAAGTGTGGTCTGGCTGAAATAATCTAAGTCTTGTTCCAATGGCCCAGCGGGGAAATAGGGGGCTGGGTCAAGGGGCTCAGTGTAGTTCCATCATCACGCCCCTTGGCCCTGAAGAAAAGACTGATTAATACGAGACCAATTGGAGGCCAACCTAGAGGCTAACCCACTGTTATGAAAGGCTTCAATGGATTTAGGAGGAGAACTCTGGGTTTGGTGGGGAGAGAACTCTGAAGATTCTGGAAAGGGGACAGAAGGACCACAGTCTGATGCTCTCTAGGGGACCTGACTTCCCATTGTCTGCCATCATGGAACTGTGTGTGTGTGTGTGTGTGTGTGTGTGTGTGTGTGTGTGTGTGTGTGTGTGTGTGTGTGTGTGTGTGTGTGTGTGTGTGTGTGTGTGTGTGTGTGTGTGTGTGTTTCTGTATGTGAGTCTCTGGGGGTCCACTGACTGACTCCCCTTTGTCTGCATGTCCCTCCTTTCTGCAAGGCCTTTGTTATGACAGTTGGTTGCTTTTATACCGACTAAATCACAGCACTCAGCTGTTCATTTACGGGCCTAACCCCTGACACACCACACCCCTTCATCCTCTCCTCTTATGACCCCAATACACCCCTTCAGCTCCTTCCTTATGGCTCGCTGCCTCACTCATTCACCCCCTTCTTTATGACCCTCCCCTCCACCCATTTACCCTTCTGGAAATCATAATCACTCTTACAAACATCTATCTATTCACACATAGTTCATCAGCACAATAAATAGTCATACTACCTGAGTCCTCTCCTATAGATAAATGCCCCCTGTAAACACACACACAAACACAGACACACACACAAGCACAACAGAACCACTGAAGATGCATTTAAAATCGGCTTGAAGTTTCCCTTTCAATCTGCTCTGGATGTCAAATGGACGTTTGCGAAGCTGTCCGTCACAGAGCAGAACAGGACTGATTGGAGGGATACGGTCAGAGTGGAGAGGGGGAGGGGATTGACCTCTAGGCTGGAGCACAGATGGGTCACAGGGAGACAGAAACCCCTGTTACTGAGTAACCACCCACAGTCAACGTGCAGTCAACACATCTCTCTCTACATACAAGTGCTTATATAATATATAGAGTGATAGAGAGAATTCTGTTCATACTGTATATCAGGAAAATATCCCCTGTAGATACGGCAGATACGTGAGGTAACCGATTCAACAGCTAGTGTCCAGTACTGAACCATACATGTTGTAGCTGACACCCACACAACCATCCAAACCACAATCAAAGAGATCCTGATCCTGTATCTGCAGTGTGGTGGTGTGTTCAGAAAAAGTATGTTGGGTTATTGTGTTCAGGGATGTGTGTCTGGGTTACCGTTCAGGGATGTGTAGCTGGGTATTGGAGTGTTCAGGGATGTGTGACTGTTGGGTAACTATTTTTAGGATGTGTTGTTGGATATTGGTGTGTTTAGAGTTGGGTAACTGGATTTAGGGATTTTTTCCTGGGTATTGGTGTGTTTAGGGAGGTATGTTTGTTGGGTAACTGTGTTTAGGGATGTATGTTGGTTGGGTAACTGTGTTTGGGGAAGTATGTCTGTTTGGTAACTGTGTTTGGGGATGTATGTTTGTTGGGTAAGTGTGCTTAGGGATGTCTCTGTGGTGGCCTGTGTTTATGTCTAGCTCAAAGTGACTCAACCCGAAAGCAGCTCCTAAACCGTAATCACAGACTTAAAGAAAGACAGGTTGAGTCCAGAGATCTAATGGGTAAACACCTAGGGTGTATTCACTAGGAATCAAACAGAACATCCCATAATTAAACAGAACGAAACGGGAAGGATTTGTTTGATATAAACTCTCGTTTTTGTTGCAAAACTAAACTGCTAGCAACTGTTTACACTAATGATCATGCCTCAATTATCTTATCCTCACCCATTTCCTGCTCTTTCCTGCTACCTCCTCCTTTCCCTTTTTCTGGTTTGGGAGAAGGTGTTGAAGAGTGAGTCTAAGAAAGAGTCAGAGAGAATGATAGAAAGAGAGAGAACCTAACGTTTTTAAAATCATAACTCACAGAGGGTGAGGTTTATGGCACTAGCGGTCCAGAATATTGTAGTATCTGTGTGTGTTTGTGTCTGTGTCTGTGTACGTGTGTATACAGGTTTCACTATACTGTGTGGAGACCCAAAACCCTTGCAAGGATAATAAAACAATAATTATTTGACCTTACGGGGACTTGTTGCCAGTCCTCATGAGGAACAATACTCTTTTGGGGTAAGTGTTTAGGGTTCAGGTTTAGAAATAAAGTAAGAGGTTAGCTCTTTAAGGGATGGGGGTTAGGGTTTTGGGGTTGGGGCTAAGCTGAGAGGGTTATGGAATAATGTTGGGTAAAGTGTGAATGTGTGTGTGTGTGTGTGTGTGTGTGTGTGTGTGTGTGTGTGTGTGTGTGTGTGTGTGTGTGTGTGTGTGTGTGTGTGTGGGTGTGTGAGCCATCCAGGGGTAAACACAAAGTGGGTTTGTGGCATTGGTGTTTCCAGGGTAATTGACCGGGCTTTCAAGCCAAGGCCATATAAAACCTGTCCTCCCAGAATGCCTGTGTGACAGAGATGAGCCAGCTCATGTTGCTATGGAAATGCACTGTCCTGACTCAGGACTTTCTCCCAGGAACCCATCCCAGTTAGCTTCATCACATTTTGATGCACACACACACACACACACACATTTTATCTATCTCTGAGTCTCTCTCTTCCAGTAACTTCTCTGTTCTCTTGTTGTTATCTCTTCCCCACTCTCTCTCACACACACACACAGGCGCGCGGCTGCACACTTACACACACACACACACATTCATGCACAAAAACACCATTACAAACAGACAGAGAGACACATATGAGTGTGTGGGCTGGCTGCATGCTGGGTATAGCGGGCCCAGATGTCTGGGGTCCTTAGAAGGATAATGGTTTCTTTCACAGGCGGCGCATGCCTACACTAATTTCACTTAAACACACAGCGGGGGACTGGCAGCCACTTACAACATACTTACACGTGTACACACGTACGTACGCACACACACACACACACACACACACACACACCACCACGTACACACACACACACACACACACACACACACAACCACACACACACACATAGTACTGTAAGGGAGGGGTTTCAGGGGAAAGTGGCTGTCTGGGAAGACCCCAGGGGGACACCAAAGAAGGATGCATAGACACACAAACACACACACACACACACACACACACACATACTTAACTTCTCATGGGTATAGTATGCCTTGGCCTAATCATACTGTACTGTAGCCTTCTGTTTGAATTGTACAGTTTTCATGAAAGCCATGCTGGCACCAGTGTTCCAAGACATTAATGTTCTTATGAGAGCAGAAATAAGAATATATCAACAAGGGGATTGTTGTATATAATGGCCCTGTTTGACAGCCTACTGGTGGAAGAGAATAACACACACACACATGCAATACACACACACATACACACACACACACATACAATACACACACACACACACACACACATATATACAGACAGAGCTCATCCATGGCATCTGCAAGACAATGATTCAGATTTCGTTGTGAGGGGTTGTGCAATTGTAACTGTAACTGTGTGTACATGTGCGTGTGTGTATGCATGTGCATGTGTGTGTGCGCGTGTGCGTGTGTGATCAGAACAGGATGACAAAATTGTTCCCAATATAGTTTTTTTGGCAGGTCCCTACTAGAGGAATTATGATTTCTGGCTTAGTGGTTATGTTTAGGAATGAATTATGTTAGGTGTACATTATGGTTAGGGTTAGGCCTAGGGTTGAGTTGACTAGGGTTAGGTTTCAGGTCCTCACAAGGATAGATAATGTGTGTGCGTGCGTGTGTGAGTGTGTGTGTGTGTGTGTGTGTGTGCGTGTGAGTGTGTGTGTGTGTGCGTGAATGTGTGTGTGCTCGAATTCTAGATCCTGATCTTTACACGCCTCCTAATGTTACTCACTGTCTCCCTCTGTTGGCCAGTCTATCACCTAATCTTTTGTCCATTTTTACATCCCATTGCTAAGCAACTCAGATAAACCAACAACTCACAGGCAGCTTGAGTGTATTCAGCGTTAGTTCCAGCATTTTCCAAACCTTAACTCTTCAGCAGTTCAAATTATTACATTTTTTCCATTTTTTCTGAGTCTACTGGATTATTAGAAAATACAAAACATGTACAACATGTTCAGTGCAGAAAGGTTAAGGAAAATGTTTAAAATAAAAGCTACCTTTAAAGTAGAGTGGCAGCACATAATAACATACCAGTGGCACTGATTCAAACTCACTACATTTGGAGTCAGAGTCAGTGGGAATACCTGCGTTCACACTTAATATTGCCTCTGGTGGATGATTTTCAAGCAAATTATATACTTTTTACTGATCTCAAAGAATGTCATATGCATGTTGAATTGGTGCTACTGGCTCAATGATGGCTCAGTTACTTCCCACGTGCGCACCATCTCACATGGGAAGTGCTTATTTGTTTTTCCTGTCAAGGTAACCTAATGTTGAAAAACTTCTGATCCTATTTGATGTGGAAATTAGCCATTATGGACATTATGCTTTTGTTCCCTAAATGCTAAATTTGAAAAATACACTGACTGCGGTGTGTGTGTGTGTGTGTGTGTGTGTGCGTGTGTGTGTATATGTGTGAATCACATATCTGTGTACATCCTGAGATTTATTGTCCCCACAAATATAGTAAAATGTGAACAAATAGATCCCCACAAAAAAACAAATCTCTTAGGTTTAGACATTACCCGTTGGGTTCAGGATTAGGCATTAGGGCTAGGTTAAGTTTATGTATAAAGGTTAGGTTACTGGGGTTAAGGTTGGGGTAATGGAATTGGGAACATGGATTTCTGAGTCAAGGTTAGGTCTCAGGTATCCACTAGTTTAGAATGTGTGTCATGCCTGCAGAAGCCACATTGCACACAGCTGGTGCCGCCTCTGCCTCTCACGCTGGTTGGGGTATTCTTAGCTCCCTAAAACCCAATAAGTAAAATGAGATTAGATCATAAACGCACACCCACAAACACACACAAACACAAACGAGATTAGAACGCTACGCTCTGATGTATCCGCGCTGTGAAATATCTTAACTGAACCCATGTCTGGAAATGAATATGCGGTTATGTACATGGAGGTTTCTGGTGTGATAATTCGCTAGAACTTAGCTGGCAACCCCCACACAAAACAGATAGGGTTCAGGACTTTGGGATAATGGACATGAGTTAGCCTAAAGCCTTTAACATAATTCCCAGATATTATAATTATTTTTACTATTAGTAAAAGTGGTAGTAGCCTAGTGTTACACTCGTTTTAGTATAGTTGTTGTTCTAGTAGAAATAGCCAATTAGTACCTTAATTGTTGCTTAGTAGTTGTAGTATTGGTGCTTGCGGGGGGTATATTATACCTTTCAGACAGGTTATTTGTACCTTTACGATGCATGCATTTTTACGCCAGTCTTAAACACAATGCTTTTCAGATAGTCTTCAAATATCCTCCTGGCGACAGAATATTTGGTTGAGTGGGACAGGGTAGAGAAAGACTTTGCCAAGACGTGTGTGTGTGTGCGTGTGTGTGTGCGTGTGTGTGAGAGAGTATTCTGCGCCGTTTTAAAGCTCTCTAGGGAGGATGCATTAGCCCAACCATTCACCGCGCTCCACACACACACATACACACATACTATACCTTCATAACGCACTAAACCCGCCTTCATCTACAAACTCACTCCCATACCTCCCCTCTGCCTCGCGCCGCCCCTCCAGTAAAGTCAGCTTTCACCCTCTCCCCTCGCAGAGTGCCATCCACAGAGCAAAAGTACAGACAGTGTGCAAGAAAGTGTGCGAAGCGTGTGTTCACGTGAATGAAAGCCAAACAACGTGGAGAGAACCAAAGCCCATCCGTTGAAGTTGTTCACAGCGGAAACACCACCACAGTCAAGGAGCGTCTCGGGGAGCACCTGAGGGATTAAAACTTTAACTAGCGAAGAAGTTAAGGTTTTTATTGCCAGTCTCCTTGCGCGCCGGGTGGTGTTAATGGGAGAACATGAACGAGAGTAAACAAGTGAAATAAGAAGGGTCCAATTCAGTCCCAGTCTGCCTGAGTTTCGCGCCGTGGCACAGAAGAGAATTTCGCCGTATTTTTAGCATCCTCTATTTTCCCTCTCCTCCCTTTTCCTCTCTCTCTCCCTTTCTGTGAAAACGGACCAGGCGATACAACTGCGAGTCTCGCGCTTCTCCGGTGGATCTCTGTGGATGTGTGACGATGGATTAACTGTATTAAACTGGGCCCTAAGTATCTCCGGTCCTTTACAAGACCTTCGCTGTCATATCAGATCCCTTACCCAGTGGGACTGCTTGGCAAAAATCTCCGCAATACATTGTGTGGATTACTCCAACTCCCTTTGGGCTCTTTCCATCCCAGTTAGCGCTCGAGATGACCGCGGAATATGTTTTACGGTCCCTGTTGATGCTCTTCCTCGCGCTGCTCTCAGCAAACGCAAGTAACTGGCTGTAAGTGAAGTTTGTGGTCTCCAGCTCTCTCCCTATCTCGCTTTCTCGCTTTCATCTCTCTGCCTCCTGCATATCTTTGCCCACCCTCTGTCCCTCTCCATCACATTCCTGAACATGGTACATGGTTTCCCTATGCTGTCCGTAACCTGTCTAATTCTCCCTAAACGTCTACCTTCTCAAGTGATTTCTCTCTATGCATTGTTCCTGCCATCATCACCGAAGCTGTACCTGTCGCGGTCTCTTTCCCTGTCTTTGTGATCGGTGTGTATCGGCATGGTCACATCTCACTGCCCTAGCGTGTTAAATGTTAACCCAGCCACTCCACACTATTCTCTGCCGGTCTTCGCTGTAATACGCTAAGAAAGTTACAATAATTGGGCTACACATAATGCCCAAGGACATTATCGTACCTCACCTGTACTTACTTCAATGAAGTAGTTAGGGCTACAGCATCTCTGTGTGCAAGGTCATATTCCATCATATTCTTTCAGTATAAAGCAACCACTTTTGTCAGTCTCAGTTGTCCCTTGGGCCCTTGAAAGTTGCCGGCTACACCGAATAAGAGTTAGGTCTAGACTACAATACTATGGGCGCGTTGTATATTGTTGCCCGTTTCTTCCCGCTGCACCGGCTTCGCTGTTCTATCACATGTGCGTGCTTGCACTCAGAGAAACTTGTGGGTGGTTAGGTGGGTTTGCATACCTAGAGAGAGAGAGACCGAGAGAAGCAACAGCATTAGGTTTTAATGTCCTGTTTATGATATGAAGAAGTTACGACTAACATTTTACTTATATTTGCTGTAGCATAGGCCTTTAAGATTATACCGAACTGGTAACGTCATATTCTCACATATTTAATGCAGGCTATGTTGTCAGGGGAGGATTGCCTATCCAATTATGATGATTCTTAAAGTTTAGTCATGATTCAGTATTGCATTATACATACTTTGCTAATTCACTGATGTTACATTTAATAGCACTTCAATGTCTTCAATTTATACACACAGTCAATCTGTGTTAAGTCTATATTAAACATGTAGTGAATTAATAATTGAGTTTGGTTTGATGGCAGTTCGTGTTTTTTTACTTAAGGCGTGGCGAGAGAGCATTACGCGGACGTGTGCGGGCATGTTCCACGCGCAGTGAAAACTGTTTCAGCGCCCTGCTTGTCTGCTAAATATGATTATTTTGTAGAGGGCATCCGACCGGGAACATGTGCGCTCTCTAGCCCTAACCCCCGTCTTCTTCCCGGGCGTCGATGGGATACGTTCAGGTGGAAGTAGCAGGTAGACAAGAGGGCAAGCACGTTCTCATAGAAAACTGCATAGAAAGACTTTATTGGATTGATCATATTAAAATTCAGGGTAGTGTGAAACGTCTAAAAAGAGCATGTTTCCACTTGCCATATTGCATAGTGAAGTGTAGAACTACTTTTAGAGGTCATTTTAAAGTGTATCGACAAAATATGAATTTGTTTTTGCTTTGTGTTAACGAGGTTAAAAATCGAATTTAGGCCTAAACTGCTTACGCAATTGATGAAATGTATCATCATACACACCAAAAGATATCCCAAATTATACGAATATAGCCTGAGGATCTGACGATGCCATAGGTATTATTAGGTATTGTGATGTATCAGTGTAATATTATTGTCTTTGTCTATTATTATAAATAGCCCATGTCGTTAAATACCAGCGGCAGATATTGGTATGAATGAAAAGCAGATGTTTTCGCAAAAGGGATGGATTTCGTTTGCCTCCACATTATGTGGATTTAGGCTACAGATACATTTTGCTTTTGAATGTTGCTTCTAAAACAAGACTTGTTCTGGCTCACCAAATTTTTATTAAAAACGTGTAGCCTAATGCAGAAAAATCTATTAACTATGGTCTCTTATTAAATGTGTTGATTATCTAATAAATACTTCTAGATGTGTTCTTTGCTGAAATCGAAACGAGAACTTGAGCTTCGAGCCTATACCAATTCAAGTCAAACGTGATAAATCACAAGAATGTTCTAATAAATAACTGATGATATGCTGACCTGTCATTCTGATATCTAAGTGGCTATTTATGTTTTTTCTGTTTTTCCGCAATGCTTATTCCTGTAATCACGTACTTTAATACATCTTCTAACGTTGTCATTCAATTGACCATTGTCACCTGAGGGAAGACACCTGAACAATAATATGGACCGTTTTGAAAAGATTTCACATGCATTTAATGGTTTTGCCATTTAGGATCCATAACAAGAAATGCCTCATAACCCACATACATTTTCTGAACTATATTATGTCATTTGGATAAGAGAAATAATACTAGTCCCAATTTGATCAAGCACTGTTGAAGTGAACTATTTGGATTTGGCCTATCATTTTCTTATTGTTTAATACTTTCCCTCTGTATACCACTCATCGGCTACTAAGCGCTGAGTCATACTCCTAAAGCCTCCCCAGAATCAGGGCTGACAGGCTTTCAGTACTACTGTTCATTAGTTTGTCCGTCAACACCTTCTTTTCGCCCTCCTCTCCTTCTCTCCTCTCCCCCTCAGTAGCGGTAACGACTTCCCCGCTGCACCTGCGCGTGGCTCGACCGGTTCCAGCTCCCATGCCCGGTAAACAGCTGGCTCCTGTTTAAATGTGTCTTTGTGTGCGTGCGCGCACGTGCGCGTGTTCGGGATAGAGAAAAGCAGGGAGAGGGCGATTGGACGCATCACGGTAATAGACAGACGTCTGGCGTGCGTCAAGGGAAAAACCAGGGTTAAGAGTGAAGCTTCAGTGGTTATATGTGTTGGTTTGTTACTTCGGTTTCATTTATTTACTCAACATTAGCCGAGTGAGTTGGCCCTGGGGAGACTAACATAATCCTAGTTTATTTGTTTTAGATCGCTCATCGCAATTGAAACGTTGGGCGTGTAGAGTAGGCTAATTGTTTTTTTAAACATCCGTACAGTGTTCATTGACTAATGCTTGAGTGAAATAGACATATTGACAGAATGGAGCACATACTACTTTGATGACCAATGTGACATTGATGATTGAACCAAGCCAACGTGGTCTCAGGGGACATGCGTTACATATTATACACAAATCTGTGACACCCGATTTTGTGTACCTTAGGTAACATTACAAAACGAATAATATGTTATAAAGTCACTTAAATGTATCATATGTTACAAATTTACAGAAACGTTTAATATATTACAAAAAATGTAATGTTAAATATCACAGCACTGGGGTTAAAGTATATGTTTAAGGTTCAACATGAAAAAGGTTAGGTTAAGGTTTGGTTAACATTAGGTATCACAGTACAGGGGTTAACGTTTTGGGTTGTTTTTCTCCCATCCACCATCTCGAACACTATGCCCTAGCAAAAATTCCCTCTATTTCGTTTTTACTGCACTCACTACTGCCTCCAACAGATAGTCTTTACTCTAACGTTACTTGTCATAATGTGACCATGACCATGAGCCTGCTGATTTTAAGAAATGTATTGCTGTCAGGTGTAGCAAAATTCGTTTCTATAGTTTCTGTCATTTCTGTTGAAACTAGTTTGTTTGTACTGTTTGTACTTGTGCATTGAAAGATAACTAAATAATTAACATTGTTTGTTATCAAGAACAATATTATATTTACTGCATTACTAATATTCATCTTGTCACATGATACATGATTTAGAAGACTAGCTGCGTTCTACATAACAGCCTGCCTTTTAAGTGTTAAAATTCTGTGAGCATCTTTGAGTATCATCGTGTGTGTTTGGGTGTGTAATCAATCTGTCCCCACAAAGTTTTTTGGCATGTCCTCACTAGGAAAAATGCAATAACTGGCTTAGAGGTTTGCCAGGTTAGAGCTGGTGTTACTTTTAGTTTTAGGCATTTCAGGTTGGAGATTGGCACTAGGTCTATGTCAAATTTAGGCTGTGTTGACTCCAGGAATCCTGGGCCCCCTCACCTTTAGAAAACATAGATATTATTATGATCAGTGGGCCCTGCCAAGCCATGGGCCCTGTAAATCATATCACCGTGTCACCCTTCTCAGTGTTAGCTACGGCCTTGAATTTAGGTATAGAGGTTAGATCACTGAGGTTAAGGTTAGGGATGAGCCAGGGAACATGATTTCTGTGTTTTCCAAGGGTTGCACAGAAAGAGAAACATGTGTATGTCTTTCAAATGGTAGAAAATGAGGGCAACATACAGTATTTTTACAGCCTCTCATCAGTATTTCATTGCCCAATACAGGGGTAATTATCATGGCCTCTAGATGGATGTTAATAAACAATACAGGAAAGAGATTAGCATATCCTCTACACAGAGATGATCAAGGTTAGGTTTAGGTATTTATTCAGAATGGTTAAGGAAGGGCTTACGGTTTGGGTCAAGCTTTAAATAAAGTCTAAGGTAAAATACTCCTTAACAAAATCTTAAAAGTCAAACTCACCTAATAGTGTCTCATTTTCAATTAATACGTATAATTTTCACATTACGTGGGCCAAGAAAATCTCAATTAAATCAGTGAATAAAAGACAGAATTTGATTTTGAAAAGATATACAAACAGCTCCCTGTACTTGGAAAATCTTTACCGGACTAACGTAACGAGGATGAGTAGACCATTCTGAACGGCGTTGAGCATGCCCATATTGGATCAATTAGCCATAGTCATGATTGATGGGTATTATGATACGTTTGGGTATGTCAGTCAGTGCAAATGAGACATGCATATTGTCTGCTCAAGACCTTGACTGGTGCCGGTGGACACACAGAGTACGCCGGTGATGTCTTTTTAGATGACAGTATAGTGTTCAATGTCATTCAGAACAGTCCACACACCCTTGCTAATGTGAACATCCAGTAGAGCGATTGTCTCTGCCAAAAATGTCCCTTTTTGATGTGGGGCAAATTTACATCTTCGGCTCTGTCATTGGAGTTGACTTCATCTGCTAAAGATATGAGCAAATATTTTATACTATAAGTACACCCATAGTTTAGTTCTGACAAAATAATGCACACCCACTTTTGTTCTTTGATTTGCGATGAATATTGTAAAAACAGGCATTAAATGAAAAACACAGTCGTGAAGAAAACCTTTTGGAAATGCACCCCAATATTATGAACATTGACAATTTGAAGAGCTTTTTTTCCTGAATGAAGTGTTGTTACATATATATGGCCAACACTGGCTAACATAGTTATGATGCTCAGGCTAACATAGCTAAACCTACAGCTAACACACACCAACATAGCCAATACGCTAAAGGCACCATTCCCTTAGGGGTTGGAAAACTCAGGAAGAAGAGAAGATAAAGAGAAAAAATTTGATAATGAAAGAGGGAAAAGGCAATAGGTAATGATACATTTGGATGAATGTTTAATAAGTCGTTCTGAATAAGAGTGTCTGTAAAAACACTAAAATGTAAATGTGAATAAAACCCCCCAAAAAACATACACACACACACAAACATATGGAATACTTTATTTGAACACACAAATGTAAATTACATTTAGATTGGATTGTAATGATACAATTTTGGTACACTTAAGAATACATATTGCACATTATTCTCCACAGGCAGCCGATAATATCGTCCAGGAGCTGTTTTTTTTTAATGCTAGCCTGCAGTTTGAATCCCACGTACAGCCAAACATGTATATGTGGCCATAGGCTCCCAAACAGCCGCAACTCAAGCCTTCACGCTATAGCATAGGGCAATCTGGCATGACGCAAGGAGACTGTTGCATGTAGAAAGAGCAGCTCACACCCAAAACAAGCTCCTCTCCCACTCTTGCTCAGGACCACAGTATCTAGTACCCTGGTGAACACATCATTGTCAACCATCAAACTGACGTTCTCTTACACATGAATCTGTGCTGTCAGGATATTACCTTTCTCACTGCACTGATTATGAAGTTGACAATACAGCCATGTCTTGTGACGTATGAAGTCCTTGTAGGAGGATACTCCTCCAACACACTCACATACACGCAAACAAGCATACGTATACACACAAACACACACACACACACGTACACATGCACACAGTAGGATTGACCTGTTGGGGCCAGGGGATTATAACACCAGACGGGAGGTTAATTTAATGGATTTTATTGCCTCTTCTATTCTGTGTGTGTGTGTGTGAGTGTGTGTGTGAGTGTATTTTTAATTTGCTGCCTGGTGCCTGCTCTGCTGCTGTCTCCACTAGAGCTCATTTCACCCTAAAAATAACAGCCTCTGCCAACACCCTGACCCCATCACTAACACACACACAAACAAACACACATTACACACACATTAGTGGGCTTGTCTATTGCAGCCGGATAGAGTTTTGTGGTTAGGGGCTAGCTTAGCATGTGGTGTGTATGGTTAAATGCATGAGGGAAAGGCTATTTTAAGTGTTATTGGTCACTCATTTATACAGGGACTTAAACAATAGACTCTGTCCTCCATCTTGAATTCTCTGTATGGATAAGGTAAGAGGATCATGGATCTCAGCAATCATCTAATGTTCAAACAGAATAAGGTTATGTTCCAGCCAGGAAGAGTAATACAACATTTAAATAAAATGTTAAAAGATTAAAATAGTCAAACAAAATTGGACAATTTCAAATAGTAAAACAATAATAAAATAACAGACGACCTGAGAAACTAACGCAACCAATCTAAACTGGGATCATACAAATACAATAAATTGTGTCTTTCAGCATTCTAGTTGAAACACACCCTCCGCTTTCCTCAATTTCTGATCTGCTCAAAGTCAACATATGGGATTGTTATAAGATGGTGATTCGATGGATTATATGGACTATAACTTCGTATGAACTTTAAGGACGTATGTAGATTTTCCAAAAATGTATAATAGTTTTTTGAGATTACAAACTATGTTTTACATATCACTTTTATGGTAGTAATCGGCTTTCATATCCTTTCTTGCCAATTTTTACAGCACAGATATTCAGCTTTTGATTGAGGGGTTGTGAGCTTTCATATAGCAAAATCATCCTTTTGTTCCAGAGACACTGAGCCTGAACAGTTCATTAATGTAGCACAGGCTACTCTGAACGAAAGGCCCAGCAAATAATAGAAAAAAACTGTGTATAACCAGGGCTTTTTCCTTTTAGAATATGTAACTAAGTAATTTGTAGGCAAAACAGGTTTAAAATGACATGTTTTTGTGTCTTCTGTATTTTAGACTGAAAAAACATTTCTGTGCAATGCCACACATAAATGCCTTATAAGGTGGATTAACAAGACACAGACAGATGCAGTGAAAAACTATGTTTCGACAAACACACAAGGAGCTATGGATAATAGAATGTGATGATGTCAAGCCACCTCAAGACCGCCGACCACAGCTGAAAGACCCTCTAGCAAGCTGTTCTGGAGGACAGGACAACTGTGAATCAAGACAGCTTCGCCCACTTTGTTCCCTTCTTGTTTTCAAATGACTGTTGGCTCAACCTGAAGGCCAATGCCAAAGGATTTGAGGGACTTACCAGGGACCTTAAAACCGATCATTGTAAATATTATTTTGAAAATAAATCTAAAAACTAAACTACTACAGGGGAATATGTGCTGGGTGTTTCCTCGTTTTGGTATGTGTTAGCACACGTGCTGCTGCATTCTGATTTAATTTTAATTTGCTAGTGTTTCTTGGGGAAGAAGGGTGTAGGGCGGGATTGGAGGGGGTCGGTTTGGAGGGGACCTGAGGGCCAGACGGAGAGAGATTTAGTCATCACGGCTGCTAGCTCCTTGGCTGGTTCTTACTTGAAAAAGAGATAGAATTCTTAATCTGACCTCTCACAATAGTGCTAAACATGTATTAGTCTCAGTGTTAGCCTGGCAGAGAAACATGCACTTTGGCAGTATTCTTAGAGTGATAAAAAGCTGCTTATACTGTTTTTACAGATGGGAGCCTTACAAAACAAGAGAAGCATAAAACTCTCGTCTACTGCTAGAGAATATAAAAGTAGTCCATTTTTTATATTAGACACACTTTAATTTTGACAAACTTCAATTAATGCAGTAATGACTGCAGTTCTATTACTTTGCCAACAATTCTAAGGACTAAAGCAATGTACTGAAACTCATTCATTACATAAAAGAATCTAAAACTACATTACAGTATTAGTCATCATATATCAGCAGAAAATAGAGACAGAATATGTTAATCATTTAGTTCATTGATAGATTTTTGCTACTTTTATATCATCACAAATCATATTTTGTCCTTATTTCTGATATTATGTGAAACAAGATTGGTTTATCTCTGCAAAGATATTGTGTAGACAACCTTTGTCTTATGAGAAAAGCAGTTCTTTTAGATCTAATGTAAGTTATTGTGTCCAAATACACCGTTTTCTTATTCTGCAGCCACCAAATGGAGTATAGCAGTCAGAATACAAACACCAGCAGCTGAGAGGAAAGGCCAGGGTTCAGGTGTTAGGTTAAGAGGTCGCTTGTAGGGTCAGTCTGAGAGAGGGTTGCTGTTTGTTGATATGACCTGTAGCCTGCTGGGGTGAGTTTATTTTCTAACTTGGGAAACTTCCTCTTTCTCCTCTCTTCATGGTCTCACATTCTGTCACCTCTTATGTCCTCTGAGCCCCCTCCATGTCCTTCATGTAACTCCTCATCTTAGCCTATCCTCTTCTGTCTGTCGGGGGTTCGGCTTCCCGTAAAGGAATGGGTGGGGTATCAGTTAAGTCTACTGCCACTAGTGTTGATCTGACTGCCCTCGCAGTTCCCCAAAAGACAATTCATTCAGGTTCTTATCCCTCACTCGTCTCTAGCCCAAACTTCATTTGGGAATTGTAGCTAGGCATTGTTGTTCTAGCACTCTATTATATTTTAATGTTGTCTTTTTTGAGGCTACTTGGTGTTGTTTACATGGCTAATTATATCCAATATGAAATTATTTTCGCTTATGTTATGCCTAAACGAACAATTTTGACTAGAACAATGGGAGTAAAATTGGATTACCTATTTAGGTTTACCCAATCACATGTTCCTTTAGGACCCTTTTGCCTCCACAACATCTTGCGTTTCTTGGGGGAAGGATTGTACAAGCTGTCTGATTCCCTGTAATCCCTAGACACTTTCACATGTATCCCAGCGCTCCAGCATGACCATCATACCACACCTAAAGCCGCTTAGGGACCTCATTTTGAATGCCTTGAGGTCTGTCAGCCTGTCAGCAAACCACAGTGGTATGACTCCCGGTCGGGAAAGGAGCATTTGGTGTACATTGTAAACTACTCACTCAGTGTAGGTTGCCCTTAGAGTTTTTGCAAATTTGTTAGCATTGGTCTGGTTAGAACTTACCATCACAACTCTAACATGGCTGCCCTGGCATTATGATGTGACATTATCTAAGAGCATCATAAGCTTCTCAGTTAACACCAGAATTTATATATTCTTTCTTTGTTTGGTTGTTGATGGCCTGGGGCCATGCTCCTTTGCTTCAGGGCAGCTCATAGGTAGAGATTGAGATCAGCCTGCCCTCTGCAGGCCAGGCTGCGTGCCGCAGGTGTCTGTTGAGGTTATCCCAGGTCAACATATCGGACTTCTTCAGAAACTGGTGGTAAAGAGCAGGGGTGTCCAACCCTGGTCCTGGAGAGCCACCAGCCTGTAGGTTTTCACTCCAACTGTAATTTTGCCCACCTGATTCTAATATAGAGCTGGATGAAAAGCTAAGCCAGGTTAGTAACAACTAGGGTTGCAGAGAAAACCTACAGGATGGTTGATGCTCAGGACCAGGATTGGGCACCCCTGGTATAGAGTTTTCCGAGCAGCCATGATATTAAAGCCTTACATTTCTCTAGAATATCTATATGTTATTGTCTAGATTCCTTTCACAAAAAACAGCCAGCCAGGATCAGCCATCGTTTGGCAATATAGGTTCCATATTCTAAAATAAATACGTAAATACATTTTAATGTATGTATTAATTTATATTTTGATTATTTATTAATGTATGCAAATATATATTAAATAATGTATTTATATATTTAATAATGTAATTATACATTTAATTAATGAATGTAATTATTTTTTCATAGTGTTAGTCTCATGCATGTCATTCAAGTGCAGTAGGGTGGTGGGATTTTTTATTCGATTAAGCTGTTCTGATTAGGCTACAGAGAAAACAATCTAATTGGATAACATGTATTGAGAGAGGTCATGGGGTTCATTGCATTGTGGCCATCATGGCATGGCTTTTTAAAATGTTGTATTTAGTAATAATTTCACAATAAATATGCTTTGTGCACCGTTGGAAGGGAAGGGTTTGTCTGTGTTGAGCTAGCATCATTTCTCTATAGCTCAATAACCAGCACTAGAGGCAGCCCTGCCTGCTGAGATGATAAACCCATGTTGAGAATGCAGCCTCTGTGCGTTCCTGACCAACGCTAATGAATTGTTGCCTCCACAGCTCATTACATGACATTGCCTACCCGAACTGTGTTCATTGCTTCCCAAACTGATTAAACTCAGATTGGTCAACGGTTAGATTTTGTTTGGACAATTGTCACAATGGGATTGGTCAACGGTTAGTCTTTGATTGGTCAATGGTCACTATTGGATTGGTCAATGGTTAGTCTAGGATTGGTCAATGGTCAGTATTGGAATGGATAATGGTTAGTCTAGGATTGGTAAATGGTCAGTATTGGAAAGGATAATGGTTAGTCTAGGATTGGTCAATGGTCAGTCTTGGAGACAGGCAGACTGCCTCTTTCACCTCTCCAATCTGGGGCACATAGTTAATTGTCCCTTAGGTGCACCTATTTAATATTGGGTTCATGTTCCACATCCCAAAGGTGCTTTATAGGCTGAGGTCTGTGGACTGTGCCGGTCATTGGAGGAAACTATATGCTTACGGGAACCATCTTGAGTTAATGCTTTGTGACATATCACATTGTCCTGCTGGAAATGTCAATTCAAATAGGTGTACTGTGGCCATAAAGGGAGGCACATGGTCAGCAACAATGTTTAGTTACACTGTGGCCCTTTTTGTTTATCACACCATTCTCCGTAAACTGGAGAGACTGTAGTGGGTGAAAATCCCAGGTCAGCTGGCACCAACTATCATACCAAAGTCATAACATAATGTTTGGTTGAACAACAACTAATCCTCTTACCCAACAACTCAACAAGGGGTCTGATTCTGTCTACATTATTACATATTGAGTTGAATCCACACTATTCAATGTTTGGTTATTTGCTTTATCAAGCAGATGCACCTAATAAAGTGGCAACTAAGTGAACTTTAATATTAGATTAATCAATGCCAGCATCAAATAATCAATTGACCGGTATCTAATATTATATCATGATCCAAATGTCCTCCACAAGTCGCATGCCTGCAATGTCATCAACATCAGTATAACGCTGGAATCTCCCCATGTCCAGACATTCCTACATGGTTATCAACACTACACCATCTACATATTATCTGCCAGTCCCAACGTTTATATTGTAGGTGTACTACAAACTCAACAAATATGCTAGTTTTTGAAAGCTGCTAGCCAGGAGGCATTTTAGAACATCCCTTTGGGTTCCCAGCATACAGCACTGCAGTCCAATCAGAAAACATGACTTAAGGTCATCCTCACTAGTGCATTTTCATGACGTACACAAGACAAAGAATAAATAACTACAAATATAAATAAATATAAACATACATAAATATACAATGACATATCTATTTCTGTATTTATTTATTTCAGATCAGGGCCCATTTGGACCTCCATTCTCACTATTCTGTATGCCCATGCACGTACTGCATCTAGGTGAGGGGTTCCTCGATGTGCTGGGGCAAACCACAGTGTGCTGAAATCCAAAGATTGCAGTAAATGATGGGTAATCTCAACAAATCCCTGACCGTGTGTACGTATTTCTGTGTGTGTGTTTGCGTGCGTGCGTGCACGTATGCCTGCGCGTTCGTATTTTTCTGTACGTGCGCACGTCTTACCGCAAAGTTCCCTCCTTCATTTCCAAATGGTGCTGAGTAAATGTCTGTGGCCGTCCAGTTGGCTGGTTGAACAATGCCCACCACAAGATGTGTGGTCAGAGTGTTGTCTGACATGACCTCTGCTCGTATCACTTCCAACACTTCGACACAAAACTGCTATTCTCCTTCCATTACAGGCACTCTGCGCTGCCATGATAACTTACTATAGTACACATTTGAAGCTGAATATTGCAGTGAACACAAACAGCATCTGTTTCCATGTATTACTTCCTGCGTTACTCCCTGAAATCATACACACACCTCCACCTGTTTACCTCCTCTGTGTACTCAGCAGAGGAAAGGTAAGCACTGTGAGTTTAATCGGCCGATATAAATACCCTGAGAGACAGAGAGAGGTGTCTGTAAGAGTGTGTGAGGGCCGGTCTCTGTGAGGTCCACCTCCGTGTGAGTAGAGATACATCTGGAGGTCGATCTGTTTTCATTGGGTGAGTTGGTATAGCTCAGAGACCCACTTGACTAATGGCGTCGGGCCTGGCATCCTCAAAGCTGTAGGGTTGTTAAGCTAAGTTGAGTCTCTCTCTCCCATCCCTCTCTCTCACTCTCTTTCTCTCTTTCAGTCTGTCAGTATATAATGGCAGTGGTTGCGGCCTGTGCCTGTCTCTCAGAGAGGTGGAGGTAGGGCTGTGGTGGAGTGATTGCGTGCTAAGTTGCGCTGGGCTAAGCCTGTTGGAGCCAGTAGTGATGGGAGGGCTGTGATCCATAATGCAACACAAACACGCCGCAGCCGGCAGATACCCCACAGCCCAGGTGGAATGCTTCCACAAACCTCCTGACCGTACCCCAGAGAGAGGGAGACAGAGGAAGACAGAGGCAGGGTTTTATGAGGCGGGGGGGATAAATGTCTACGTATCAAGTGAAAATAAACATACATTTTGACAGTTTGGGTATTAACTTTCAAGTGGTTGAGGGTTAGTGTTTAGGACAGAGTTACCAAAGAAAAAACATGACTGTAAATTTCAGGCAAGTTCCCAGTTGTTAAGGTTTACGATTGAAGTAAATCGTTCCAGGACAAAAGGGGAGGTTTGGTGGACTAACACATCAAACTTGTCTTTTGAAAGCAAATACATTAGGAAGAATGTCATTGGACATAGTGATTGGCTTAAATGGCTGAGAGCGTTATTAGTCACTGCACTATGATAGGTTTATCTAGAGAAACGCCACTGATGCAACAGAAATAAAAACATATATATTGTGTAAACTGCTGGAAATCTTATTTGTCACACACTACCATCCCAAGGTTACATCGTAAAAGGGTTTGATTTATCACAAGAGGAAGTCAAAGACATTTGTCCCACCCAGGACAGGAGGCCATGTGTTGAGCCTTATCACATAACCGGCCCAGCGAGCGATTTTCAATACATAGCGTCAGTATAGATTTCTGACACACTGCGTACATGTTAGTTAAATGTTGATGTAGACTAAACATACTCTTAATCTACCGATCAATTATTTCTCCTCCAAGTGTCTTATTGTCCAGGTGTCTTAAATGGATTGTAACCATTGGAACTCTTCATCGTGTATTTTTCCACTCATCTGCGACACAAATTGATCAGAGATTATATTGTCTTTCTTCTTCTCTGGGAGGCCTGTTGTCAGCTAGCTTTTTATTTTGAAAATCGAGTGTTTGGAGCCAGAGGGGCGTGAGTGACATTGAACAAACTTTATGAGAGAGCCAAACTAAATTTGTGCAAAGCCCCTTTTTTAACGTCCATTTGGGACCACGACTTGCTATTGTGTAATTCACTTAAAGTAGAAATGTGTGTTCTGCCTTCTAGAGACAACAAGGGAAATAGCAGAAATAATGTATTTACAACTTTGGATAGCTTTAGCAGCTAACTAAATATGTTTGCTTAAAAGCAATGCCTCTTGATTTGAGTAGTCTCCAAAGCTTTATCCTAATTTCTTTGAGACTGGCAATGCTACACAATGACTTTTCCAAAATAAACAAGAGACAATCATTGAGTCGATGCCTAATGAGTGTGAAAATACTGACCATAACAAACTATTTGGGATGTATGCCATTTCAAATAACATTTCCCCAAAACCCCTTTATAATATAATTAGCAAAAGGATCATTTTTCAGAATATCTATATAAGAAACTGTGAATGCCTTGGTTGCACAAGTGTGCACACCCATAACTAATATATTATGGAGGCACCTTTTGCTTAGATTGTTGCTGTACACCTGATTGGAACGGGCTCTTTCAACCTAGCATGCCTGAATGTTGCAAATGTAGGCCAGTTTTCTTTGCTGAAGAGTTGAAGCTCAGTCACAATGCAACCGGATCTCTGTACAGCCCTATTTCAAGGCCCTAATAGATTTCCATGCTTTGATTGAGCCACTCCAAGACATTGTCTTTTTGCAAGACATTCCTTGTTGATTTTGCTGTGTACTTCAGATGGTTGTTGAAAGGTGAAATTGTTCCTTAACTTCAGACTTTTAGCAGAGGGCAGCAGTGTTTGTATATATTGAAATTTGGAGCTATTCATTGCTCGTTGATCTTGATTTTCCTAATAGAAATTCCTGGAGGTCCAGAATTTTTTTAATAGAGATACATTGTTGAGGTGTTTTTTAAAGAATCTTTCTCTTTTTAAGCTATAGTCACATAAAAATAGGATAGGTAAATCAACATCAAGTCAACAAAAATCGATTTGTAGTATTTTGTTTATATGTGCATAAGTAGAAACACTAGCAATGAAGATAGAAAGTGATTGGTTTTGATGACATGAGGGCATAAATGATACAGTACACAATTTTCAGTGACCTATTTTGGCTAAACAGTGCCACTTTTACAACCGGTGGCCAAATATCCTGGCATGCAACTTTAACAGAACCTTTCACAAGTGAGGAATTCACCGGGCATAAAGGGACAGGGCATGGAAAGAACGACATGGATGGAGTTATAGGAAGAGAAGGAGAGGATTGCAGGACAAAGGTAGAAATATTCTGCTTTAAGGGGGAGGAGGGGGAGGGTGGGGAAGCATGGACGGCTGTAGGAATCCCACCATGTCTCTCGTGTGTTGTTTTGGTAACCCTGGATGGGAGACAGTGGGTACACAGCCCAGTAAACAGATAACGTAGCAAACACACACACAAACACACACACACGCACACACTGCAAATGTCTGGGCTAGTCTTTTCCCACGCACTAGCGTCTGACAAGAGAACATCACCTGCGTAGAGCTTATCTGTTGTCCTCATTTGGTTTATCCAATGTTTATTAAATGCTTCCAGGTCAGAACTGGGCCAGTGGCATGCCAGCAAAAATGGTTGCTTTATAAGTACTTTCATCTATGCGTGAAGAGTGGGTGCATATGTGTGCGTGTCTGTGTGTGAGCGTGTGTGTGCTTGAGTGTGTGCACAGGTGCTTGTGTGCGCATGCGTACCTGTGCTTCAAGCATGTGTGTGTGAGTCGCACCAGCTGCAAGCTACAGACAGACTGTGGTTCACCAGTGTTCAGAAGAGGCCTGATTGCCTCAAGGTGACTTCCTCACACAGCTGGACGCGTGGAGGCTTTGGACTCAAACAGCACACAACTCAAGGTTGTGGGACTTGTTGTTGTACATTCCTGTTCGAACTTCAGTATGTTATATTTGGGGATGATGGCCATACACACATAAAGCAAGGGTAATAGGCCTCAGACTTTTGAGAAGTCACGCTTTTGGGACAACATTTCCAAATGTTTAATAAGTACAAGAATTTTTACTGTCAAAAACAATTCTTTGATTTTTCTCTATACAGAAACATTGTTTTTTGTTTCGTTTTTTCATCCCATTCTTCTTTCCCAATTTGTTTTTGTTTTGCCCAGTTAGAGATTACGGACTTACCTGAAAAGTTTCACAACAGGTTCAGAAGAATAAACGTTTGAAACCTGTCCTACAATACAAATCTCGCGTAGCCTTTTTACGTCTTATTACACTGAGTGCACAAACAGGAAGTAATCTCTGGCACATATGCGCTGGAGGAGCACATTCATTGAGCAACAACCATGACTGATCATGATTGTTATCTTTTTAATCAATGGTCACTACTGACATTTTTCTACATATTCAAAGTACAGAAGAACTATAACCAGCAATTCTGCAGAACTCTGTAAAGGTTTTTGCCATTTGACTTCCGAAACCATGATGTTATAAATATGGAGATATGTGAAGAGTGTGACAACTATGATTCACCTTATTAAAACTGATTCACTTTAAAATAAAAACAAAGATGAATTATTTAATTCTTTGTCAAAGAGGAAAGACTGACAAAAAACAATAATTACAGTAAACATATTCCATCATTTGTTTTGTATTGACTTATTCTAAAAAGTGATTGATTGTTGTTCAGACAGACATGGGAGGAATGGAGCAGTTATATACTGAGGTCACTCTGCTGTATATACAAGACTGTCAGAGGACGGATGTGGTTGAGTGGTCAAGGTCCATGTTATCTGATGGCTGAGTGGAGAGATGAGCCTATCTGGTCCGTTTAGGAGAGATGACTGTGACACAGAATCACAGAGAGACAAAGACACAGACGGACATTGAGGGAGAAAGGAAGATTGGGGGAGTGAGGTTATCTGCGTGGAGGAGAGGAGGAGGATGTGAGAGGAGTGGTGATATTCCGAGGGATGGAGAGCAACTGGGAGTGGGGGAGAGAGGGGTTATCTGGGCAGTAGAGGAGGGATGGTGAGGGTGGAAAACTAGGAGGTGTGTAGACAATCAGCACTGGGAAACATCTGACCAATTATATCCTGTCAACATACAGGGCCAGACAGACAGAGACACAGACGGAGAAAAGAGGAGAGTGAGGTGAGGGACGGATATAGAGGGAAGGGAGAGAAAGGGAGAGAAAGGGAGAGAGGAAGGGAAAGGCCGCAGACCGGGCCCCTCCGTGAGAAGTTCTGGTGAAGAGTGTCTGTGATGAGCTTATGAAATGAGCCTATTTCTGTCCACTGCTTTAACCCGGAGATAGGGGACTGAAGGAGGGGCAATTAACCTGTTTGCCCTGAAGGTGGTGTTGGCGATAAACCTCTTCCCCTCCTCTCAACATAATGAACAAAACGTTCCCACAACGTTTACCCTGAAGGCAGTGGGCGATAAACCTCTTCACCTCCTCTCAACAAATTGAACAAAACATTCCCACTAAGCCAAACTCTCACTGCTACACTTTCTCCATCAGGCTTTTGAACTAATCCGGTACCCAGCCTATTCCAGTACCCAGCCTATTCTGTCTGTGGAGACTTTCTTCTTGTATGGGTCATTGTTTTATTATCTCTCTAATCCACCCTGTCTCTGTCAGATACCTGGCTAAGCTTTCATCGGTTGGCAGTATTAGTGATGAAGAGACATGTGAACGCCTGCGGGGACTCATTCAAAGACAGGTACACATCTATCATCACCTTCTGGGTTGGCAGGGTACAACAGGAGGGGACAGAGGTTACATCCAAGCCCTAGAATATAAGATACAAGCTTTTACACTCATTACCCTTGAACCAGGTGCAGATCTGTACTATACTTACCAGATCATAATCTGTAATGTTATGGTCATTATTCATACCAGGTCATGATCTGTAATGGTATGGTCTTTATGCATACTAGGTCATGATCTGTAATGTTATGGTCTCTATTCATACCAGGTGTAGATCTGTAATGTTATGGTCATTATTCATACCAGGTGTGGATCTGTAATGTTGTCATTATTCATAGTAGGTGTAAATCTGTAATTATGGTCATTAATCTTACCAGGTCTAGATCTATAATGTTATGCTCATAATCCTTACCAGGTTCAGATCTGTAAGCGCAGTGTGGAGGTGATGGATGCAGTGCGCCGCGGGGCTCAGCTAGCCATAGACGAGTGTCAGTTTCAGTTCCGGAACCGCAGGTGGAACTGCTCCACCTTGGAGACCATGCCCGTCTTCGGCAAGGTTGTCACGCAGGGTACGGCTAAGTATCGGTTACCTTAACCACACCGTATTTCAGGACGGTCATGCAGACTGTTGCTGGCAGATGTCGGTGTAGTGCTGTGGTAAGTGTGTGTGTGTGTGTGTCGCAGGCACTCGGGAGGCAGCCTTTGTCTATGCCATCTCAGCAGCCAGTGTGGCGTTCGCTGTGACCCGCGCCTGCAGCAGTGGGGAGCTCGAAAAGTGTGGCTGCGACCGCAACGTCCACGGAGTCAGTCCAGAGGGTAGGACGCACACACCAAACTCAGACGAGAAGCCGCAGTTGAGCCAGTCTCCTCTTCTCTATGTGTCAATGTCTCTCCGTCTGCCCCTCCTCTCTGCCAGGGTTCCAGTGGTCAGGCTGTAGTGATAACATAGCATACGGGGTGGCCTTCTCCCAGTCCTTCGTCGACGTGAGGGAGAGGAGTAAAGGACAGTCTTCCAGCAGAGCGCTCATGAACCTACACAACAACGAGGCCGGGAGGAAGGTACGGCGCGTGGCTTGGCGGTGCGCGGAGTCGTAAGCGCGTCCTCAGCGAAGCGGAGACGTAAACGCCTCCTCCCTCTGTCTCCCCACAGGCGATCCTGAGCCACATGCGCGTGGAGTGCAAGTGTCACGGCGTGTCGGGGTCCTGCGAGGTGAAGACCTGCTGGAAGGCCATGCCTCCGTTCCGCAAGGTGGGCAACGTGATTAAGGAGAAGTTCGACGGCGCCACCGAGGTGGAGCAGCGCAAGGTGGGGACCACCAAGGTCCTGGTTCCACGGAACTCCCAGTTCAAACCGCACACGGACCAAGACCTGGTCTACCTGGACCCCAGCCCCGACTTCTGCGACCACGACCCGCGCACGCCGGGCATGCTGGGCACGGCGGGGCGGCAGTGCAACCGGACGTCGAAGGCCATCGACGGCTGCGAGCTGATGTGCTGCGGCCGGGGCTTCCAGACGGAGGAGGTGGAGGTGGTGGACAGGTGCAGCTGTAAGTTCCACTGGTGCTGCTACGTCAAATGCAAGCAGTGTCGCAAGATGGTGGAGATGCACACCTGCCGGTGACGGCCGCGGAGAAACCCGGTGGAGACCCGGAACAATCGGCGGCCACGCCGCGCCCTCTCCCTCCTCGCCGGCACGTGGGTCGGAAGGGTGGGCGGGACGGGGGGGGTGGGAGCGTGTGGGAGGGAGGGAGGGAGGGAGGCAGGAGTGGCTTTGTGGTTTTCCCATCCCCTTTGTGTCAACGCCACCCTAATGATACGCATCTACAGGATGTACAAAACTAAAATGGCAGGTGTATGTTTTCCGGGTCCCAAGAGAGGATCACCCTCTCCCTCTGCGTCCTCACCCTCTGTCGATTCTCATTCTTGTGGTTACGTTTGTCTATACTTTACTTTGGAGTTTTATTTTTGGGTTCATTTCCACACGTTTTGTTTCTTAACTTATTTCACGTGGATGCGAGTGAATCAGGGGTGAGGGGGGTGGGGGGGAGAGATGGGGGACTGAGGATGGGGCATGTCGGACCCGGGCAGAGGCCATGGCGGGTGAGGAGAGGAGGGTATGAGGAGGGAATGGGGGAGGGTGTCGGGGGGGTTGGGCTGGGTGCCCTCCCTCTTTGCTGCTGCTTTATGGACTCATCTGGAGTGTCTGGATGTAAAGGGGGAGACCCAAGCGCCGGTTGGTCTGGAAGAACAGACTTTACCCGCCAGAGGAGGCGCGCTGACCGACAGACAGACTTCACGATGAGCGGTCCAGGTGTACATGATCATGTTGTGTTAGCCGTGGTGGCGTGGCCATTTGTCCCTGTACAGCCAGATACTGCTCCACTCATCAGCTGTCAAACCGTCACTCGGTGTCGCGGAACGAGTTGGATTGAATCCCGGATTTGGTGTCAGACGACCAAGGGGCGTACAGATACAGGGATGGGTGGAGCAGGAACGCTGTGCAAAATGACATGAGCACTTTTCTCTCCGAAGCGCATGTATCACACCACGTACACATGACGACTATACACACACATTACTGTCGCTACACCTTATCACACACACACACACACACACACACACACACACACACTAAATACATAGCCTGCTAAACACACACACTAGCCACACACAGAATATCCCCATGTAGTCCACTGCGAGGACACAGGAACGAAACCTATGTATGGACACTATGTACCACCACCATAAACCCAAGCTTCTCTATAGTATCATGCTACTCATTATAGAAACATAGATCTGTAAAGACTTATACACTGAAGAAGACTATACTGCGTATGAATGTATGTTAAAATGAAATATATGCCGTGTCCAAGATTATAATCTAGTTTGTCATATTTCTTTGTACATGCCTCACTGTGATGGACTCTGATAACAGGGATCCATGTTCATGTCATGACATCTCTGTGTGTATCCGTGCTTTTATGTGTGTGTGTGTGTGTGTGTGTGTGTGTGTTCTGGTTTAATCCCATTCATTAAAATAACAAACACTGCAGCTGACTAGGGTACCAACGTGTTTTAAATATCCTGTCAATATCCTGAGTTCGGATAGGTTGACCCTGAAGCCAATCCCAGTTGTGATTCCTTCCAGGTGTGAGTTTAGTGCTGACAGGAGGGATGGCAGGGCGTAAAGTCGGGTCATCCTGGACTGTGAAGGCATCAGTCCTGCCATGAACAGGCTGTACCTGGACCTAGAGAGGACAATTCTCTTTGTCTTCTTTACCTTTATTAAAGTATTAAAAAGGAACAAAAACACTCCATAACACTTGTTTAAAGACTTGATCCTATTGGTTTGTGAGACTGAATAAAGCATAACAGAGCTACATTATACATCCATGTGTAGAAAGGAGACTTGAGCATAAAGGTTGACTCAACAGAGTTAGCTTGATTTAGCTTGATCGCTCAATCTGTAGTAGTGGTTTGGCAGGGGAACGTGAGGTTAAATATGTGTCAAAGGTCAAGTGCACCTGCCTGTGATCACCAATCGGAACCCCCGATGGAGACCCAATGCTTCGACGCACTCTCTCCCTCAGAAAGGGATGGGGAGGTGGCTGACAGGGAGGGAGAGAGGGGGGGGGTCGGGAGGTCATACGTTTGGATTAACAGGGGAAGGACAGGACCTGCAAGGGCAGAATGTTGTTGAAGTGAGCAGATCTATTGCCTTCCTTTTCTTTGCTCTCTTTCCTAAGTTTACTCCCCTTTCATTTCCTCTTCTCATAAGTTGCTTTCATCCTTTCCCAGATCCCTTCCTTTCATAATTTCCTATCCCCCTTTCCTCATTTCTTTTCATAGCTTATAGGTAGCTAGGAAAGCAAAGGAGTCTTGTTCTAAGTCACACTCAGGGGACCCGACCTGCTTGCTCAACCAGGCAGATGTGTTTTCTACTGGCCTCAGCACTAGCAGGACCTTTACTCTCCAACACATTTCTGCACATCCACTATCCTGTCCTGGTTATTATGTCTCAACCTTGATTTTGTTTTTGTGTTCTTACAAATACTTCCCACCCTAAAAATAATGTCACCACACGATAAGTTTTTTATTCCTGAAATTCAAATGTCAGTGAACCATTTGTATTTCAGGAATATAAGATTATGAGGAATATAAGATGAGTTTAAGTACTTTTGACATTATATCTTCTGGTGATGGAGCAGTTAAGTCACATACCTCCAGGTGATGGAGCAGCTAATTCACATATCTCCAGGTGATGGAGCAGCTAATTCACATATCTCCAGGTGATGGAGCAGCTAATTCACATATCTCCAGGTGATGGAGCAGCTAATTCACATATCTCCTGGTGATGGAGCAGCTAAGTCACATATCTCCTGGTGATGGAGCAGCTAATTCACATATCTCCAGGTGATGGAGCAGCTAAGTCACATATCTCCAGGTGATGGAGCAGCTAAGTCACATATCTCCTGGTGATGGAGCAGCTAAGTCACATATCTCCTGGTGATGGAGCAGCTAAGTCACATATCTCCAGGTGATGGAGCAGCTAAGTCACATATCTCCTGGTGATGGAGCAGCTGAGTCACATATCTCCAGGTGATGGAGCAGCTAAGTCACATACAGTATCTCCAGGTGATGGAGCAACTGTCTAAATCACATACAGTGTCTCCTCACTATAGGAGCATTGTATTGGGAATGGGATTGGAAAGAAAAAGCAGTGTCTTGTGTTTCAAAGCTTCTCTGATTTTTCTCCCAATTAAATGTAAAGAAGGCAAAAAGGCAAAATACCAAAGAGCAGGAACTACCCTGAAACGAAGACCACATGGCATCCCTGATCTCTCTCTGTCTCCCTGAGAAACCTAAACCTGCTCTCAGTGGTCAGGAGTGTCAGCCTCCCATGAGTCATCTTGATATCCCAGATGCTGTGGAGGAGTGGGTATCCTCAGAGATATCTGCTAATATCCCTCTATATGAAACCATTTCCCTAACAAAGGAACATCAATTAGGGAAGAAGAGAGCAGTTAAACGGAGGAGATACCAGTAACCTTTCCTTCTTGAAAACCACATTTATGCAATACATTTTTTAAATACATTTTTTATCAATTTACAACAAAGTCACAGTGGATTTTACCATCTAGATTACCTAATGTCATTGTGTTACACCTGCTTACAGCTCACATAGCGGGAGATATACAAATTATGTCATGAGGATTTGAAGATTGGCACCTTCATTTACTGCTGAATTCTTGCACCTTTTCTAATGCGACGTTACTGTAAAAACATAGAGCCGCTTTCACAGACACAGAGGAATCCTAGATTAGGACTGAAAAAACAAGCTCGGCTGAGTTTTCTATTGAACATTTTAGTCCTAGACTTGGCTTCATCAGTGTCTGTGAAACTGGCCCATAAAGTCTCTGTCATCCAAGCATCAGGGTTCTAAGTAGAACTGAAGTGCTGAAGTTGAACTGAAGTGCTAGAGTACAGGTACCCCCTTTAACCACAACAAAATAATCAGTAACAGGAAACTGTATGAATGTTTTACGAATCCCTGCCATCTGGGGTTGTTTAACTACCTTACTTAATTCAAAACATAAAGACGCAATGCTTTCTGGGTATTACTGTTTTAATGATCTCCACCTAATGTAGTTGAAAATTGGATTTGAAAAAAATTTAATACAGTTCGGAATACCAATCAGGCCAGCAAAGTACAAATGACAACATACTCAAAAGTATTGAAAATAGGGTTTTTACATACATGTAACTGTGATACTGCTCATATCTGGTCTGGGATGTGTGGTAAACATGGACCGTAGCCAGTGTGTGGGTCAGTGGGGGTATAAGTGTGCGTTTGTGTGTGTGAGGGGTTAAATGGGAGGGTTTTGGGGATAACCAGGGCCAAATCCATGCTCTCTGAGTGAGAGGCAGAGGATGGAGGCTTTAGTTCTCAGCCCTGCCCTCCCAGGCCTCTAACTCACATCTCACCAGCATACTTCTCATATTAAAAGAAAACAAGTTACACAAATGAGACAGATGGTTCTTGTTTGTGATGACAGTTGTGATCCACCTCTCCTCCTTTCCACCCCTTCCCTTCTGTCTTTGTATTTATTCCAAAGCGCGCAAAGATTAAACGCAAGAAACCACAGGCTTAACATGAACCACCTAGAAGACCTGTAGTGATTTCATGATTTGACATTTAGAAGTTAGCTCTATGTTTTTACATTTTAATAATGCATACATTACACTTAAAGTATTGCCAAGCTATCTGTTGTCTAGCATATCAAATACCTCAGGAATCCTTCCATTGTCATGCCACCATTGGAGGCCTTGAACATTTAGGAATAGTCAAAACACCAGTTCACTGTTTTCAGAGTGAGTAGGAGGACACTTGTTCCATATCCTAGTTGACAACATGACAAAAAATCTGAAAACCTGCTAGAAAAACTAAATTATTCTCTTTTTCCCAAAAAAGATTCATTTTGATAATGTGTTAATCGGCTATTCAATGGTAATCCTCACATACTTCTGTACCTACTACTCTAAGCTAGTGGATACCGCTGGAGCTCCCACCAGGCCAAGTTTGGACGTTATGTGTGGTATCACTGATTTACAGTGAGTTGCCATGCAAATGTAGCTATTTCTCCATCATGAACTGCCACAGGAAAACCTATATTTGTGGGAGAGCTTTTAGAATTGCTATGCATGAAGTCACAAAACATTGTCCATTGATTTCATATTTCTAAAAACCCACAAGAAACAAACTGACAATGTCTGCCACACATTAAGAATACAGAATATTAATACACAAAACAGTACATTGACTTTTCCTCCATGGTTGAAGGCCGCAACCTTTGCAGGGCTCTGGTGTTCCCGTTAAGTCTGCTTTGATCTACTCCCTCTGAGACAGGATTAACATATGATCCTCTACCACGACCAGTCTGCTGCTCTGAATTTTCTTGGCTCACAGCATCCACTAGATCCACAGAATGACAGCATCCACAAGATCCACAGAATGACAGCATCCACTAGATCCACAGAATGACAGCATCCACAAGATCCACAGAATGACAGCATCCACTAGATCCACAGAATGACAGCATCCACTAGATCCACAGAATGACA
>JACXGJ010005502.1:0-38928 GCA_016801105.1 Esox niger | reverse complement strand
GAGGTGAGGAGTCATCAGCAAGGAGGTGAGGAGTCATCAGCAAGGAGGTGAGGAGTCATCAGCAAGGAGGTGAGGAGTCATCAGCAAGGAGGTGAGGAGTCATCAGCAAGGAGGTAAGGAGTCATCAGCAAGGAGATGAGGAGTCATCAGCAAGGAGATGAGGAGTCATCAGCAAGGAGATGAGGAGGGGTACCCAGAGAGGAGTTGAGGAGAAGTAAGAGACAATGTGAGTGTGAGTGAAAGTTTGGTTGGGGACAAAGGGCAATGGAAATAATAACTATAGTTATCCTTTCTTGTGCAGTCTCAACCTCAGTGACACAGTCCTCGATCCAGATGATATAGGGAAATGTCAAGGAAATGTCAGTAAACATGCCATTCTGAGAGAATGGACACCATGTGTACAGGGGATATGCACACTGCTGTGTCATGGTCAATTGAGCATTCAACAGGGAAAGTGAACATAGATCCCGGCCCACTGTCTCTCCTTGTCTCTTTCAAAAAAAAGATTGTGTACATTTTTAAGGAATTTATTAGCATTGGGAACATTTGTGGACATTGTCAAAACAGGGGGTGGAAGGGTTAATGGCAACAGTAAGAAAAAACATTTTAGAAACATTTAAGTGGAGAAGAGCAAACAAAAAATAAATAACACCAGTACATATGATATATGTCTCTACACTTCACCCCCCCCCCTTTCTTTCTCCTACTCTCCCCTCACTCACTCTCCCCTACTCTCCCTCTCGCACCCACTCATACTCAGTGAACAGGAGCCTCTAGGACCCCCCCGTCCTTATCTAGGTCGGTGTCATTTGATAAATGACGCTTTAATTACTGTAGGTCCAAGGTGGCACAACCACCATGGAGAGAGCAGGAGATTCTGGGAGTGAGGGGTGTCATCACCCATTATGTACCTTCTGTGGAAAGTACCGGGCTAATTGTGTGCGAACGACATATGTGTGGGTGTTTCAGCTGTATAGTCAGAGCAAGTGAATGTATTCAAGTAATCTACCCAAATGTGTGCCACCAACCGACAGTATATTTCCGGCGTGGGCGCCACGTCCATCACAGACTGCAGCAGCTTAGTTACGTCGTTTCAATGTGTGGAATTAAACAGCGGTCTCATGGTTGGTCTTTTTATGTAGTTATGCCAGCAATTACTGTTCGGAGGCCTAAGAATACAACCGGTGACTAGACACACAATATATATTTCCGTCAGAGCTAAGTGAACGCAGCAGATGCTAAAATGTATACTGTCCTTGACCTGACACAACTACAGACACTGTCAACCATATGACTAATTCAACTGAATGATAGTGCTGTATTGTATATGTATGTATTAAATGAGAGATAGAGGGACATAGTTACAGAGAGAAACAAAGAAAAAGCCAGAGTCATTAACTTGCCACAAGGGAGGCTTCAATCTCCAGGTTTATGAAACTAGGGTCCACATTATTTCCAGGTGTGAAAATAACACAGATATTCTTTAGATTGGAATCCAAACCATTTAAATGAATGGATATAACCCATCATCATATAAATGTAGTAAATCCAACCAGACTTTGGGATAAACCCCCAGAGCTCTGCAAAAGGGAGAAAATGATTGTACATTTCCAATTAATATCCATGTTATGAAATATCTGTTCGTTAATGTCCTGAAGCATTCATTCAATCTATTCTCATACAATCCCAGTGAGTCAAATCCCAAGACAGAACCATGCTAAGGCTCAAAGCTCATAACTTATTTTGTTTTGTTTATATCTTTAATTCTTTTGAACTACGACAATTTTGATGTTTTTTTTATTCCAATTATTATCACGCTTGAACAAACCTTTTTCAGCTGGAGATTGTGAGTAATCACCCCCCTTTCCAAGCTCTTCCAAACTGGATAAATTAATGAATGAACATGTATTATTGGATTTCTTATGAATTAATTTCATAGTGACTGCATCATCTTCAAGCTACTGTTTACTGATTTTATTATTTACCACCCGAAGGAATCAAACAACATATCAACAACAACAACAACAACAACAACGTTTACAACCATCTGTTGAGTATGGTTCAACTCCCAGCGATTGCACAACTACATCATTATCTTAACCTAATTGAATTACTCAGTGATTTAGCTTAATAAACTCAAGACCTGGTGCTCAGCATACAGCTTCTGAAGTAATGCAGCAGACTACCTTTGGATGCTTCTTTCTGATTGTGTTTGAAACAATAGCAGTTTGAGAGAGACAATGTTGAGGAAAAACGTGTTCCCTATCATTTTGGGAGGTCTGTACTTCTCTATTTTGCATGAAACAATTATATTGAGAAGCAGTGGCAATATGTGTTGTGTGAAGATCTTCACATCTTTCACCATACGCCTTTCAAAAGGCCCTGACTTACAAATACTGTAATGCTCTCCCATTGTCTTGTTGTGGGATTTCTGTGTTTTGCGCAAACAATAGGAACCATGTACGGAATAACTGATGTAGTATTAACTAGACAAGTACTGCATCTGCATGATAGTGAACAGACGCAAAGCAGCCGATTGCCGACAAAGACAAAGCAGAACAACAGTGTCGCAGGAGACATTTGGGCCACGCCGCCAATTCAGTGACTTCAGGAACTTTGCTATTAGATTAACATTTTGCTGAGAGGAGAATGACAACTCTGACATGTTCATGTAACCTCAGTGGTATAAACCCACAACCCTTTAAAGTCGGCCAACACACACAGGCCTTGGGATAATCTCATATGGCAACAAACCACTGTGCGTGGGCAATGTGGAGGAAACTACAGTGTACTTCTAAAGCATTGGGACTGTGAACTTACAAAACAGATGCCTCCGAGTTCCAGCTGTTTGGATCTCAAATGATCCATCCATGGACAGCGTGTACCAGAATAATGGCAAGAGCGACGTGCGGAGCAAAACTCCCCTGGTGTACCGCTGTACCTGTGAAGAATGGTGGAGAGGGTGTGATGTTTTAGGCACGTATGGCGTGGAGATAGCGGGATGAAATCTGACATGTACAGACACACTGTCTCCTCAAATTCAGCCCAAAGCCTCCACACTCTGGACAGCACTTCCTCATTCAGCAGCACAATGAGCCCAAACAGTGTCAAAGCTACCAAGTATTTCTTCAGGGACGAAGAGTGGTACGTTTTTTTTAACTGACCACATAAATCACCTATTCTGAATCCATACATATATATGCAGCACTGGACAAAATTAAGAGATCACTCCTAATTTGAGTGAGGAACAAAAGGGTTCAAATTAAGAGACCACTGCTAATTGAACACTTCTGTTCCTTACTCCAAACTTTCCTTTTCAACTTTTTTGAAAGGGAAGAAAAAGGGGCAGTGGTCTTTTGTTTTTTTCAGAGCTGTATATATCTATACACATATAGTTGTGTGTATTTGTGGAGCTCATTGTATATGTAAAGATGGAACAGTTGGACATACACTGCTACTTCTGCAACCCTGGACACCTAGAAAGTAAAGAAAGCAGGTATGCCAAGATCAAGGGGTCATATTAACGCATTGTCAGGCCATGGATGAGACATGACATCCCTGCTAACCAATGTCAGTGTGACGTCACGCACTGGCTCACACCCTCGATAACGCCGATCTGGCAAACGCAACTTACTCAAACTCAACTCACTCAAACACAACAACGATCTGGCAAACGCAACTCACCCCACAGATCAAAAGCACCAGAATTCTAGTCACCTGTTCACTTACCTGAAATTCATCAGCACCACGATTTAGTTCCATTCAGACCTCACTGTCTTGAGTAGTCTGTCTACCATGTACCGAATCGCCTTTGGTCATCCCACACTGACCAAGTTTTTTTCCTAATCCTCTTGTACCTTTGCTCCAGAGATCCTGACCTCAACCTACAACCTGTTCCCGTAGACAACCATCGCCCTACTCCTCTTCCATCTTTGCCTAGACTGGTGGGATGCTCCCGTTTTTTTACTCTTGCCTGTTATTACTGACCATCCTCCTGGATTTACCGTTCGATACCGTTGCCTCTATTAAACCAGTGCTCTGAGCTTGAATCTGTGTCAGCCACCTAGGATCCATTACAATCAGGCCCTGGGTGAGAAATGTGATGACATCACTGATGACCAATTTCAAGCCATGGGTGAGGAATGTGATGACATCACCAATGACCTATATCAGGCCACGGATGAGGAATGTGATCAAATTACTGATGACCAGTTTCAGGCCATGGATTCGCTGTGCCAAACAATTTTTTTCCCTAAGTGTATGAATAATGAAGATATTCACAGTGATGAGGATGAGAAACTACAACAAGATGCCAAAAACATACTTGCTGCGAATGAATGGGTTTAGCATTTCCTTCATTAAAGTAATTTAATGTATTTCTTAATCATTTTTCAGAAAATTGGTCTTTACAGGGATGGTGAAAACTGAGAAATAATCAGGTTAAGTGGGTTAGATATACAGAAAGAAAAAAAACATTTTCTTTGCAGACATTGAATTCTTCATGTGGTCTATATTTAAAAGACAGTTCAATAAATATAAAACATTTTTATATTTTTTTATGGAATATCAGTGCACAACTTCTAATTAAAATTTCAAAAGGCACTCTATTTGTAGAACAACCAAGATATGATGAATGAGAAGAGGAAGTAATGGAACAGAGTTGTTTTTTTCCTTGATGAATAATTATTAGTTTATTTTTCCACTATTCTGAACAATAGAGCTGGCTGCTCGAGAAAACCATGATATGTTACATTTGTTCCAAAGACCAAAGCTAGCATGAGAAGAAATACTAACAAACATTAACAAGAGTGAGCATTAGCATTTCATATATACATTCTTAGGTTTTTCATTAAAACAGGCTTAAATCACTCTCTTGATCCACTCAGTGTGCCTGTGTGTAAGTAAGTGTGTTCCTGTTGTTCTGCGTGTGTCTGTCTTTATGGATCTGTGTGAGAGACTTCACCCGAACAACGACAAGGACTTTTGGGGTGACTGAAAGTCAAGTGAGGGCCCTGAGCAACCAAGGCAGGGATGCTGAAGACCTAATGATATTCCCCAGCTCTGCTAATTCAGCTCTTTCTCCGCATTGTGACTGAAAATGACCTTTTCAAATTGGTGGCATGTAAAATGACCTCCGCCCCTCTGCTCCACACACACGCCCGTACCCACAATGCAAGCACACACACACACACACACACGCCCGTACCCACAATGCAAGCACACACACACACACACACGCCCGTACCCACAATACAAGCGCACGCAAGCACACACACACACACACACACACACGCCCGTACCCTCAATGCAAGCACACACACACACACACACACGCCCGTACCCACAATGCAAGCGCACACGCGCACACACACACACACGCGCACACACAGCCAGGGGGCTGAGATAATTGCATTAATTGTTACCATAGTGACACGTTTATGTTTAATGTGTACCTTCTGGAAATTACTAGGACGGTACCTTAAGGCTCCAAACCCGCACCTCCATCTCTCGGTCCGCGATTCTTCAATAGCACTCTTTTTGTTATTATTATTTCTGGTTCTCCCTTCACACGTTCAAAGGCTTAATATTGTGTCTCCTTCAGCAGGAGGGCACTGCATAATTAATGCATCGCACATGGTCTTTAGGTCTCACTAAACTTAAATGGGAACTGTGAAGTTCTGTGATGAATGAACAGACTGAATTTATGCTCTCTAAACTAAAGGCTCTTCGGAAACTGAAATATCTTTCATTTCCGTAATGTGGCCCCATTCGTGACGTGGCCCTTCAGAGACGTGAGAGGGTGAAAATTAAATAATTGTCAAGCTGCAGCAGGTGAGAGACTCTGAAAGCCGGGAGAGAGGTGGACCATAAAGAGAAATCCAATTGGATTTGTCCCATTGCTCTCCTTGGCATGGAAACATGACAAAGACACCAACATTATATATTACAAAGATGGGTCAGCTGAGCAGGAATGCTTTCATGACGAAAATACACTAATTAAAACGTGGTGTTTATTTTTCTATAGATCCCCACGTCTGGACTCATTGACTCGATTTGCATACGGCTCACGGCGTCCGCGGTAAAAAGCAGCCAGAGAATGTTGAACATCATCACGGTTATTGATGATTCATTGATCCCGCACGCAGGCCACAGTAACCAAGCCAGACGTTCTCCCGGGAGTCGTTGGGATCAGGGCCAAATCGCTGGACTCCTTTGGCAAAACAGTTGTTATGCATGCATGTCCGTCTCACAATAAAGAATGTGTGATGTCACTTTCAGTCGGCGAGATACATAATGCACTTTTCATCGAGCCGCGCTTCTCGGATAACCGGAGAAAATCGATGACCAAGGGCGTACATTAAAATACACACGTCAGCATCGGGCAACAAAATAGGTAGACCAGATGACAGATGCGTTTGTGCTGTGCTGTTGCATATTGCACATGATGGATTTTCAAACACCATTGATCCGTGATGGACGCCGTTCTTTCCCCTGCACCGTCGGCCGGTGCCTGTGTAGCTGTTCTGGGTTGCCACAAAGAGGGCCGCGCCCGTTTCCGGTGTGAGCGCGCAATGCGTCGATTGACCTTCTCACTCACAAGTCGGTCATTCAATGGCGTGTCATTGTTTATCTTCATTACACATACATGACCTTTCACGAACTTCCCTGGCCGTCGTCCGGGGTGATTAATACCACTGAGGTAATTGGCTGTTGATTGGATGACAGGATATTGACTGACGTGATGAGGATTGAGGGGGCATGGTGGCTGAGGTCGGCTGGCCCTCATTCATATCGATAAATGGGTGGAGGCTAACAACAGCGAGCTGATTGTGGTCATTCCTCATGGTTACTGACGTCTTGCGAGGGAACTGAAAAATGTTTCTTTGATGTTCATTTACTATCCATTAAATTATTTTCGCATTAAGAAGTACAGGCACTCAGCTGTTTATTCTATGTATCAAATAAATCCTGTGACTGTAGTAGTACTGCATCTTCACGATAGGACACCATTTGAAAACGTGCCTGTCGCTGCCGTTATGGTCCACATTTGATGCGTTCACGGTTTAGGCGGGGTGGATGATTTAAAATGGACACCACCCAGGAAGGCAGTGCCTGGAATGAGACCACTGATAATGTAGAGTGGTGGGCTAAGCTGTCGGAAGATTTCCCCAAAATCTAAATTCTGTGTTAGAACAGAATCGCTTTAAAAATGTTCTCTTCGTTTTTGCAGTCTCAAATCTCTGGACAACAGCTGTATTTAATACATGTAATGCAGTTGTATACTCTCGTTACCAATTTCTTCTGTTCCATTGATTCATTTGAGACCGTCCATAAAAACAGGGGACACTGAAGTCCACTACGTGAACGATTCCAGCTTCCAACCTATTCAGCCACAGAATATTTAATCACAATAAATGATAATAATGAGCGGTAGGTATAACAGCAGTTTGATGTCTTATGTTTTAGGAGTCTGGACAACCTCTTGAGTTAGCACAGTGACAAGCCTGCTTACAATGAGATTGTTTTCCCATATTTATTCCCTGGAGGGTTGGGTCCTTCGGCTGTGAGGTAAGCCGATGCAAAGAGGAAGTTTTATTTGTCAGGTGATGAAAGGGTGTACAAATAAGTGTCCCAGTGATTTATTGAGGTAGAAAATATCAAGGTGCCTTCTTCAGGGTTAAATTTTGAACACTTTAGATCAGGTAATGTAAAAAGTGAGAATGGCAAATTGCAGCTTAAAGTACTCACATTTTGACTGGCAGTACTATATCAATCACATTTATTTATAAAGCCCTTTTTGCAACAGCAGTCATCACAAAATGCTTTTACAAAACACCCTGCCTGAAACAACAAGGAGCAAACAACAACAGTGTTGAATTTCAGTGGCTAGGAAAAACTCCCTAAGAAGGCTGAAATTTGACAGAGGAACCAGGCACAGAGGGGTGACTAGATACCTGAAATTGTCAGATATCCAGATATCGTCTTGATCAGCAACACAACCAGGACTTTGGACAGGGACAGCAACGAGTCTTTCAAGCCTGGTACTCCGGTGGTGTGGGCCAAGACCTCATGTCCTCTAAGTTGAAACAGGGCAGAAGACAGGGAAAATTATGATTGTGCATTCCTTAGATTCACAAAGGACATACATTCACACAAAGGAGAACTGACCCTATTCCCCTGGCACAATAATATAGCAGCATAAGACCTTGGGGCTGAGATAGGGCCACAGTGTCACTGGCCCCAACAGGCAGGCAATCCACCCACATTGCCAAGCATCAACCAAAGGGACACCCACCAACCACCCTGAAATGAGGCCCAGGAATTGCCAGCAGAGTTCAACCCAATTGCACAATCTATAATGCGGTCTTCGGGATCTTTTCGAATAATTACTGTGTGTGGCTTGTAAAGGTTGGTTGTTGAGCTAGCCTAAGTAGTTGGTAGAGTACATTAGCAAGAATCAGAATACTGTTTCCGTTTTCTGTTAATTTGACATGTTTTAAATTGACAGGCAAATGTATGGGTGTTTAACTATTAACTAGCATTTGGCTATTCAATTAGATTTTGGCACAGCAGTCATGCTAATGATTGGTAGCTAGCGAACCAGACATCCTATTCTCAACAGCAAGTCTGCTAGCACAATGACATTAAGTTATTTGGGTGTGTTTGCTGGCTAGCCATTGATTGTGAATCTATTTGCTTTACCACAAGGAGTAGTCTATCATCCTGCTCTCTGGCAACATTGTAGAATGTTCACATTACGCTGGCTGTGGTCAACATCTTACAGCTGTGTTGTCAATGTCAACTTTATTTTAAAGCAAATTAAAAACAACTGTCGTTGACCAAAGATCTGTACAGGACAAAATATCAAAGTATGCAAAAAATATTAAATTAACCAGAAAAAAAGTACATAGATATACATAAGACACAGACAAACTAGCAGCACAGACATTCAATGCCAACTCAGCTAGGATTAAAGGCCAGAGTAAAAATGTGCAGCTTCAGCAATTACTTAAGTGTGTATAGTCTTTGCATTTCGAATATGCAGTGGTAGGCTATTCCAGATGATGGGACCACCCACCGCAAAAGCTCGATCCCCTCTGGTATTTAGCCTGGGTTTTGGGACCACTAGAAGTAACTGGTTAGCTAACCTCAAGTGCTCGGGCAGAAGAATGACAATGTTAAAGATCAGACAGATATAAAGGGGCCAATCCATATAAAACCTTAAAATCAACCCTGAAATGCACAGGAAGCCAATGGAGGACAACATTGGCGTTGTGCTACCGTTTTCTTATACCGGTTAAAACTCGAGCGGCGGCATTTTGTACTAACGGGAGCCAATTTAGGGTTTTCTGATCTACGCCCAGGTACAAGGAATTACAGAAATCCAGCCGCGATATAATAAATGCATGAATAAATCAAAATCACTCAGAGGAAGACAGACCTTAACCTATGCCAAAAGTCTTAGCTGAAAGAAGCTAGGTTTCACTACACGATTAATTTGCTTATCAGGTTTGAAGGAAAGATCAAAGATAATACTGAGATTTTTAATCTGGTTTGCTAGCTAGCATTGCAGGTTGTAAAATGTACATCAATGAGGCATATGAATTGAGTGGAGATATACAATGTAAAAATGTATTAAAATACGTTTCAATTCCAATTTTAACCATTGTAATAATTTAGCATTTCTTCATATAACTGCTTTTCTCAAAACTTTCTTGCCTGCTGTTTTGACGTTAGTTCGCCTACATTCACACCCACAAGTACGCTACAGGCGAAGCACACTGGGCGAGGCTAGCGTTGGCTTTCGAGTGTAAATGCACGGTTAGAGCAGGAAACTGTGACAGTGAACAAAACAGGCAACTAAACTCTAAGACAACCCAAGGTCCAAGGTTTTCATGTGTTGCACTAATCACATAAGACTCATAAAATCCTTGACCGAAGGCCAATTCACAGCAAACATGTACATTCAAATCGCCAACAATTAAAAAAACTATCGTATGCAAACAAAAATCGCCGCCAAAATAATCCCTGTTGACTTTGTGGACGACACACCACCGCGCACCACAAAACTAACGAAACTGTCAGGAGTCTGCCGTCATTTGAAAATGAAACTGAATACAGATGCTAGCCCTCCACCCCTGCCACTAGTACTAGGGAAGCCGAAGAAATTACACTCCGGAGGAAAAAGTTCTAATAGAGGAGTAAACTCACCAGTTAGTGTAGCAAAAACGCTATTGAGCAGGAACGTATTATTTGAAGGCGAGCTAGCATTAATCAGAGCCATGCGCAGCACACACTCACTACTGATCAGTGAAGGGGCATGGTTCGAAGGAAGAAGGTTCCCGTAGTGGCCCACGGGTGCAAAACACATCAATAGCAATTCAAACAAAAGTTGAAAAAACTACAACATTAACAAAAATGAAACATTTATAAAAACGCTGCATTTCATAAAGCAAACTACCCACAACCCAACAGCAGCATTAGCCCAGAACACAACATTTGCATAAACGCTGCATTTCAAGTTCATCAAAACGGAAGTGCTCCAAACCACTAGAGGCAGTGCCAAGTGGAATTAGTTGGGTTCCAACAAAATATCTATTTCGCTTCATACTGGGGTTTAGACTTCGGGCTCTCTTACGTTATTGTTTTCCTTATTACCTAGCTATGGTGAAGTAATTTTTTTTTGCAACGAGTAAGTTTACATTTCTGCCGCGAAGGAGTTAGTAATGAACATTAATTCACGATCTGATGAAGAGGTCCGAAAAATACACATTTCATTGCAAATGGGGAAAGTTGCACGACGGCGGTACCTAAAAAGTGTGGTTTTTACCGTCTTCGCATGAAATAGTCATATTCAAAACAGACCTGGTGTTTGGGAAAGGCGATCGAAACCCCCTGCTCCTACAGAGGAAGACCGAACGAGCCGAGACATTTTCGCTAACAAAGATTGACTGCAGTTTCTGATCCAATCTAGATGCACAATTACTGTGCAGGCCCTGATCCCGCAGTCCTGGATACGGCCTTATTAATGGTGAACAAGGAGCAAGCAAGATACAACACAACACCACTTTCGTGTACAGTGGTTAAATGGGATCTGACGAAGATAGGTTTTTACACAAGGTACAGTAATTGTTTACTATACAGCAATCCCAAAGTTCTCCTTTATCTCCTACTGTGTTATTCAAAACCAAATCTTACCAAACACCAAATCTTACCAACCGTTTTTGTCTTAGCATTAGGCATGCACTGCAGTGTTGAAACTGTTTTAAAAAATGAATTGCTGTAAAACAAAAAATATACAATATCTGAAAGAATCAGGATGTTAAGACTAATAGAGGTTGCAACATCAGCTAGGTCAAGTTTAGTACTTCTTGATGCCTATACAAGATGTGCAATCATAGTAATGAATTAAGTTGATGTAAGCAGACAACTCCATGCCATCCAAAGCTATTTGTTCTTCCTTGAAGCAAATACTCCCGGTCTGTTTCCTTCTGTAGATTTGCAACCTACACCCTCCTGGTGGCATTCTGGGATTTGATTGAGGTCAGCAGGCACAAAGTTAAGCTACCAGTGCAACACAGCAGAGGTAAGTGTTTCTTGATGAAAAGCTATGACAACTCCACTGAATGCAGTACTTTATATGGAATATTTGTCGTACTGTTATTTTTCCTTAAAATCTATTATTCTTCACTTTATTTGTGACCCAATTTGTGTTACATTGTTACATTGGACCCAAGCCATTGTAAGGGGAATATATTTTACTAAAACGTTTTTCGCTGAATCTGAAACAGAAGAATTAGGCTAATTTTTTAACATCCACCTGTCAACAGTGAACCAGATAATCATTTCTTGGGCCAACTTCCTCAACATCCTGCTTGGGTCAGTATGGATATAGACCTTGAACGATAACATCAAAACCAACATGCCACCCAAGTTCAATGATTATTCAGAAACCAAGGTTGTGATCAACTGCAATGAACTCTGCTGCCAGACACCTTCTTCCCTACTCCTGCAGAGTTAGGTGTTTTCTTCTTACAATGGTATGTTTTCTTCTTACCTTCAAGGGCATGTTGGAAATGTCACCACTTGGAGCTGTCACTTTTGTATCTTCTTTGTATGCTGGTTCTGTGAGTTACAAGGAGATTGTTTGGTAGCCAGGAATTATCTCCTTACTTATCCCTGATTTTGGCCTTCATGGTGGATGAGGGCTACCTCATGGATGATCTTGTTCCATGCAAGATCTGTCGGCCAGCTTTTGTGCCGAGGCACACACAGATGCCAGCGCATGGGGTTAGGGAGACCCTATTCATTAACAGGCTAAGGGTCCATGTCAAAAAAATGATTCAGAGGGTAAAGGGGCACAATCTGTTTGACACAGTCATCCCTCTGACCATCTCAGGCAGCATCAACCAACTGTTTGCCTTGTCATGCTTGCTGGTCAACAATCTAAATGTACCATTGGTCAGAGCAGAGGCCAAGCCAGTATATACGTACATTTGTTTTTGCTTTGGGTCACTCTGATTTGGACCCAACTGCATTAAGTAATAGCTACATGCAATGACATGTTTTTTGGATATAAGCTGATTTTGTGCCTACAATAAAATCAGGTGAAAATCACAAATGTCAAAAATATGAAATGTATAATTTGTGGATTAAATATCAGTGACGTGTAACACTGCTATGCATAGCCGTTGTTTGTGTAGGTCTTGTATTGGGCTTAATAAGGAAATTAGTTTTAGTGAGCACTGAACAGAAAAAATTAAAGACTCAAAAGCATGTTAATGAAAAATAGAAGCAGTGATGCTGACGGGGGGGGCAACCAGTAACGTTGTCCCGGGCCCAGGCCTCAGGGGGGTCCATTTGGTTGGCTTAAATATAATTATTTATTAGTCTTGGTATTTAGTACCACCTAGCAAAAACGTTAAAAAAATGTTTATGACCTGTTTTATGAACAGTAACATCATTGCTATTTACAAATTTTTTGGCCTGTGGTTTGGGTCTTAACTGTTCAATTTTGTCCCAGGCCCTGGGATTCCTGTCGGCGTCCCTGTATAGAAGATATACTTTTATAAATAAATATGAACTATTATTTTTTTTTATACAATCAATTTGTTTTTTTCTTTACGCGAACACTAGTACTTGTTTTGAAAACTGAGCTAAAATGTAACAACTTCAAACAAATACTAATTCTTAATATAAATTTGTTACAACTGAACTAGCATCCAAGCAGGGGGATACATTCATTTGCGAGACAGACTTCTGTGTGATCAAGCATCTTTCTAATAATGTTTGAAACATACATCCTCTCAACTAGAATGTCCTCCTGAGCCCAGATGACAGTCACACCAGCTACAACCTGTTAGACCTTGCACCTGCCCGTATTAGGCATGTGATCTCTTCAACTTCAGCTCTCCATTCAGGTAAGGTCAGTCCACATAACTTTGTACACTTGGCCACTTAGCCTCCAAGACACCAAAGTGGGACCTCACACTTGGGTCAAATATGATGCCACCTGGAGGCGATCCTAGCCATTGGTCATCTGGGTGAACTACAAAGCCACATGGGAAGAAGCCATTTTTCAATGTGCAGCCCCCTTTTCATTTCCATGGTCTGCATTCCAGATCCCTTGAACATCCGTTCCGCTAGGTGGTCTGTGGATGTCTCATCTGGTACATTGCAAACCTCTGGGAAACCTGAGGATGTTATTCACTTTTTTCTAAATTGATGCAGTTCGGTGCTGCGGTTCTGCTCCCTTGTACCAGCCTGGATTTGGTGTGACCTCTCACAGGTTGTCTCTAATGCTTTGCTGTGGAGTTGCTCTTGATGAGTAAGGATGTGGGCTCACTGAGAAGACATCTAATGGAAGTGGTGTAGTAGGGGCATCATGTTTCATAGGTGTTTTGGCTGTGGTGGTTTATAAGACTGTACACTGCCAGCTTGCACAGGCCCAAAGGTAGACTCAACCAGGGGTTCGTTGGCTGGCATGTCCATGGTTGTCATCTGAGGCGCAGTAAGTGGAGTACAATGAGCATATGTTTCTGAGATGTGGAGAAGGTCCATGTCAGGCATTTGTCCGTGGAGAGCTTTGTAGCGGGAACTCCTGCAAAACATTTAAACAATTATTGGCCATAATTGATGGCTTAAAGAGGAAAAATCTCAGTGTACATCGAATAACATGAATTATATAACACAGATTTACGAACTCCAAATATATATTTCTAAAACATAAATTTGAGGTGCCTCTAACCTTACCTTATTCTATCACACCGGTAGGAAATTGGCATGGAACGTTTGTCATGGAATGTGCATAAGGCCTATTTGAAATAATCCTAACCAAAAATAGCGCAATTTAAATGTATCAATGTAAATGTAATTATATGTTAATATAATCTTACGTTGAGTAACTTTTCTTGGTTTTTTGACCAAAGGTAAACCTCCAAAAAACACAGTTTTGAGCATTTTGAAATGCAGCTTTTCTTCAAATGTTGCTGTGTTTTTGGCCAATGTTGTTGTGTTGTCACTTAATGATGTTGTGTTGTGACTAGTTGATTGTTTTTATAAATGTTTAATTTTTGTTAATGTTGTTGTGTAAACGAATAACGCAGAGACATTACAACGACCAAAACATAAAAACAAAGCAAAAGCAAGCGAAATACTGAGCAGATGATGCGCCGCAAGCACTGGCAGTATGTTCCACCTGAGAGTGGATGTCACTCCAAGAGATCATCGCTATGAAAGTCCCACACTGGCTAACGGGGTATTTTTCATTTGGATTCTAGCTCATAAGATATAAGATATACAAGTTTACTAGCACACGTCAGAATACTAGCTGGCTTCTTTCAGTTGACGCATCATTAACCTCACTTCCATTTTACCCCAGTAACCAGAGACTTCTCACTGAAATACAATTGTTGACTACTAAAAAGCGACTTGAAGAAATTCCAAAAGGTGCATTTAAGTTAAATCAGTGAAGTTACGAGTAATACTGTTTACATAAATGCAATGGTTTGTAACTTGCTAAGGTTATTGTTAATTCACAATTGTGAACTGACTTAGGAAAGTGGGCTAACGTTGGCTAGCAACAACTTTAGTACCCAGTGCCGATAACATTACATTGCTGCCTGTACTGTAACAAGTTTACTTAACGCTTTGTTAGGCAGTTACTTCATGAATGTATAGTAACTCCCCTATTTCAATACTGTTGTGCAGGATAGCTGGATAAATATTGATTCCTGGTCAAAGCTGAATGCTAATTTAGCTGTTCCTTTTCTCCCGTTGTCTGAATCGTAACAGTATCACATCCAACACCTAAGCATGGCACAATCTTTGAGAAGATTGCAGTGTACCATTTTGTTCAAACAACAAACAGAAATTCCCGTATCTGAGTTTTCACGATGTCCCTGTTGTTGGAGAAATATGTGCCCGTTGGGTGGGGGCAATCAGGAGAGATGAGGGACCACGTTTTAGGTTTCTTCGTGGGAGCACCTTTGTGCAGTCAGCACTTTCCCCCTGAGGATAGATAAAACAGGGATCAGTGCCGTCTAGATTCCACTGTAATGATTGGGGTAAAGGTAGGGGTTAAACTTAATACTAATCCAATAGTAGATTACTCGTACAACATGTATAATCATTTACATTGTGTATTAACTTGTCTTTCAATGTTTAATGATACAAAATCAGACCTCAGATTGAGAAACCAACTGATCCACAATGGAACGTTGTGGAATAATTCTTATTAAATTTCTGCAACCGCAGCATAACTTAAAATAAAATGTAACTATCTTATAATGTTAGAGAACTGTTTGTTTATCTGAGAAACCTGAAGAAAAACTCATTTTTTCCTCATGGACCTCTAACTCTCACTGTGACCTTACCGTTAACTACTCTAGACTGTTTCAATACAGTGATTGGGAGAATGGGTGTAGCGTTAGCAATAATAAAAAGAAGCTGCAACCAGAGTTTGCGGTCTGTACTACTCAAAAATAACATCCAAACACTGTTTATCTGAAATACAGAATCCCGTCATCTTGGAACCTTCGCTAGCATTGGGCTAATGTTAGCTAAATTAAGCTAAACTCGTACCTTCATAATCATACAGGTAACCTTCAACGAAGAACTTGTAGCCTTCATCAAGCGTCGATATTTAAGTAAAGGACCACTTGTCTTCAAGTCGTTCTACGTCGTTAAGTTGTATTGGTGGCAGATGTGAAAGGGACTGGGTCAACTCAATAGCCATAATGATGTGCTGCTGTCAGTTAGCATTCCACTGCGACATCGGATGTAAATATAACCCGCATCGCGGCAGAACGGAGGTTGTCTGACGTTACGTGAAAAGGGCCTATAGTGCTAGCTACTTGTCAGTGTAAAATACTTTCTCCTCCTCATTTTCTCTTGTAACCAAGCCTATTTTTTATATTTGGAAATTTATTTAAAAAAAATCTCTCATGTTTTTACAGAAGATCCCACAACTATTGAAATTATTTTATTTACAGTATATTCGACAAATGCTTTAGTAGTAACTCAGTGGACAATGTTCATAAAGTTTGTTTCTTGACCCCCAAATGCGTATCTAAGTATGATCCATTCCTTTATATGCACCTTAAATGCCACATTATATAACAACAACATTTAGTATGAACATTTTAAAGCATCTGTCCTTTTGTTTTGTATCACAGGCTACTAACAAAAAAAGGACCTGTAAGGCCACACTATTGTTATTGTGATGAATTTTACATCTACAATAGTATTTTCTGTCACTGTCCTCACTAAAATGGTGCTAATTTGTTCTGCTCTGGTTGCTGCTATTTACAGCTGCCAGAGAAGGAACATCCAGAATATTCTTTGAAGGCAAGCTATGCTTTAAAGGCAGCGTAGCAGACAATTCACATTCAGTCCCAGTTCATTTGGTGCGATTGGCCAGATGCATCAGATTTAACACGTATATCTGGCCTAAGAGAAATATAATGGTGTGCTAGGGGTATATTATGTTGTGCGTATATGGCACGACAATGGGTGAATACTGTCCGTTACATTGGACCTCAGAAAATACATTTTCGTGGTAAATTAGCCATGTACAAATCCGCCTCTGGCCCCTTTGTTGAAGTATAGAATATTGACGCTTTCTTAGTAACTAAAGAGAGGGGTTTTATGAACAGTTCTTCAATGCAAACGGCAGCCTGGACCAGCTGGTTTTAGCCTGGGGAAGAAAAGACATGGGAACCAAGAGGTGGGGCTGAAAGGAAGCCTGGGCAGAAGATCTATCCATTCCTCAGGTTTTGTCTTCAATCAATCACTCTTTGACTGATAGAGGAAGAAAATCAAACACCCTTTGATATCCCACAGTGGAAAAATAAATATGAGAGGTTTTTGCCAGACCAGCGGCAGGGCATGTTAAACCGTAGACACTGGGATTGGAGAGGAGCAGGCGGTGCGGAGAGGAGGTGAGAGGCGCAGGCAAGGGGGGGAGGATGACTAGTCGAAGGCTTTGATGACATTTCGACTGATGAGTTCATCCATAGAGGTGTCCTACTGTACAACTGCTGCTGTTTCCTGATAACCGCCCATGCAGAGAGGCCCTGTGTTATCGGCCTCCCCTCCTTTACAGATAGGTGGTGGTTGGAGGTGTTGGCGCTGACTGATTAGTGCTTCTTGAGAACTGTTCAATTATTAACTTTTTTTTCTTTTACATGCAGTGCATTATGAAATAATTACACCAGATTATTTGTGGGGTTAGATTCTGTTCTCTGCCTAATGCTGGATTTGAGTTTTGTATACACCGATGACTAGAGATTTGCTTTCTGTCTTCTATAATAAATGACATGTCTATTTACTTAGCTCCCATTCCTGCCTCGTGTCGGACACTGACAGTCAGTTGTAACAGCACGGAAAAAAACAATTAGGCTGATACAAGCCCTGTAGCGTTAGCGACCACCTATTATCTCAGTGCTTACTTACTGTTTAAGAGCGGTTGTTGCCGTTTCATTCAAGGCTAGCTGCTCCAGGGCCTGTTTACACTAGGAGAATTCCACAAAGAGAATGCACCTTTGAATCCAATGTACAGTAAACCTAAAACCGGCACTAGTCTCACTACAGGCGTAATTTACAATACTCTGTCAAAGACCGCCTACGTCAGGAGGCTATGTTTCTTGTTCATCCACACACTTCTCCAGTGTAAATGCAAACAGCTAATGTTTTTTAGACAGACAATCTGAACGTTTTTCTTTACTGAAATTGGTAACGGTATGTTACATTCTCGAAATGTCAGAAACCAAATTCCACCTCAAAATGTTTAAGCTCTTGGTTAATAAGAGACCATCCAATGTTTTTCTTCCATTTGTAACAATGATTTGTGATACAAAGCATCACAGGCCCCAGAGTAATGGGGGAACTAGTGGTGGGATATGTTTACCTGGGGTCCAGAGAAGTGGGGAACTTGTTTTCCTGAGACCCATATTCATGGGCAATTTGTCTTCCTGGGGTCTAGAGTACTGGTGGAACTACAGGGATCCAGATTTAAGGGCAATTTGTCTTCCTGGGGTCTAGAGTACTGGTGGAACTACAGGGATCCAGATTTAAGGGCAATTTGTCTTCCTGGGGTCTAGAGTACTAGGGGAACTACTGGAATCCAGATTCATGGTCATCTTTGTTCTTGAGTTCTAGGACTATGAAAGGAGATAATCGTTCTGAACAGGGTATGGCCATGGTTGACATTAATAAAAATATAAAAAAATGTCTAATAAGACAAACAAATGTGTCATCAAGACAGTACATAATCCTAACTCACAGATTGAACATGACAACGCATTTCGGTGATTGTTATCAGTACAATTAACTTCATGCATACGCATCTGTATGCACTGCTTCTGGCCATTCAGAAAGCATTGAATGATCCCTTAGAGGATGCATACACTTAGCAGGAACATATTGAGCACGAGGTTCACAGGTGTTTGGACATTGACACAGTGACATACTTCTTGTTTTGCTGAATTTGCTTTGACGACTGGCTTTAGGCTGCGGTGACATCAACCGAACCATAACCCAACACTAACTCACCTCATGAGGCTCCTGTTTCTATGTGAATTTGTTTACCTGCAATGTTTATCCGCATTTTATGTTTATGTTATGTACGTTTCAAAGTTGGGTTCATCTGTATAGAATATTACTGGAGACATGTCTGACAAAAAAATCTCTGTGTTTCAATGGTGATTACAACATTTTATGCTCTAATCCGCGTCCCTCAAGATATTAAGGCAACAATTCCCGCTTTTTGTTCTAATTCAGACCCAATTAATCAAATGCTGCGTTGAACAATACTGATGAATTCAGTTAATAATTCTGAAGTAGTGTTGTTCCATTATTTCATAATTGAGAATAATAACCTAATATACATTGAGATATCTGTTGGAAAACCTCACCCATTTCCCATATCCGGACAGTCCCTTTGACCCAAGCCCCTTATGTATAAAAACAAAAAAACCCAGATTGAATCTTTATAAAGGAAGTGTGGGTTCACGAACATCCCAGGTTTGTAGTTTTACTCTAACAAATGTGCCCGTATCATTCCATATCTGACCTATTGCCCTAACCTCTTGGCATGCATGTAGACCAGACACAAAACCGCAAGAACAAACAGCAATTCTCATGAGAACCAACTCTAGTGGAACTCTCTACAGTGCAGGAGGCAGGTTCTTGGCAAGATGCGTTGCACAAAACAGATATCTCACCAGCAACCGGACAAGAGTCTCACAACTCAAACCTTGTTTTCCAAAGGATTATTATAATTGGGAAATTAATCCATCAAAAAAGCCCTGGTGGTATATTTGGTGGAGGGTAGCCATTTGGAGATTCATGAAAGTCGCACTACCTGTGTTCCTCAGCTGTGATAAGACCACCTACAGACCCCCCCCCCCCCCCCCCCCCCCCCCCCCCCCCCCCCCCCCCCCCCCCCCCCCCCCCCCCCCCCCCCCCCCCCCCCCCCCCCCCCCCCCCCCCACAGACCTACCACATCCCCAATAGACCTACCACACCACCCACAGAACTATAGAACTACAACTACAGCGTCACCCACAGAACTACAGCGTCACCCACAGAACTATAGAACTACAACTACAGCGTCACCCACAGAACTACAGCGTCACCCACAGAACTATAGAACTACAACTACAGCGTCACCCACAGAACTACAGCGTCACCCACAGAACTATAGAACTACAACTACAGCGTCACCCACAGAACCAGATCGTCACCCACAGAACCAGATCGTCACCCACAGAACCAGATCGTCACCCACAGAACCACATCGTCGCCCACAGAACTACATCGTCGCCCACAGAACTATATCGTCGCCCACAGAACTATATCGTCGCCCACAGAACTGTATCGTCGCCCACAGAACAACAGCATCGCCCACAGAACTTCAACATCGCCCACAGAACTGCAGCATCGCACACAGAACTGCAGCATCGCACACAGAACTACAGCATCGCCCACAGATCTACGAAATCGCCAACAGATCTACGAAATCGCCCACAGAACTACAACATCAATCGAAGACCTACAGCATCGCCACAGGAGCAATTAACAGCAATTATATTCCCTTCACATCTAAGCGGCCCTTCATTTCGAGTTTGCACATTCATAATATCTGCTTGCTCTGCCGCCCCTATTCAGCCCAGTGTTGGTTTGTTTGGAGAATGAGGAGTGAACCATTTCAATGTGGCACATCATAATTGTTTTAAGGCCTCGAATGGAATTATTTATTTTGGATGGAGTATTCCACTGTGTTTGTTACAGACAACCAAGTTTCTGTTGTTGAGATGCCCCACACACTCCTTTAACAATGCTGATGAAATAGTGTAAGAATGTTCCGCCATCTGGCTGTACAATCTGCAGCCATCGTTTCTGTTCAGAGATTCTTCATTTCACACCTTTACTGAACGTTTCCGGTCTCCGTTCAGGTTAGCGAGAACGGTCCTTACATTCTATGGTGAGGGAAACAGCCTGAGTAGCGATGGCTGGTTGTGGATGTAAACAAAGAAAGCAATCAAGTCCAAATTGCTGGGCGCTCTCTAAACTCCACGCTGCACGCCAGAGCTCTATAATCAGATAACACAACGTCATCCCACTGGTTCAGAGTTAACCTTCCTGCAGGGAGGAATGAGCCTTTTTTGGGAATGTGAACCGAATGAATGGCAAAGCCTCCTCTCCCCCCGTGAGCTGATCTGGAGCTAGAGAGGAGAACGGATTGAATTAGCGGCCAGCGATTTCGTCTGAGGAAAACAGAGGGAGTTTTAATGAAAGAAAATAAACACCATTATTCCGCTACCTGCTGGGTGAAGGGGTGATGGGGGCAGCATGACACAGAGGAGAGGAAAGGCATTCAATACAGAATATGAATAACACATTGCGGTCTAGTGTCTCCTCCCACCGCCGAGTGGAAACGGGCTGTTATTTAGCCAGGTTCACGGACAGTAGTGGTTTATTAAACGGGTCTCGTTTGGTGCAACGGAGCGTGATTGCAAAAGGGATGAGGGATTGTAATGACATCGCTGCTGACGATGTCAGCGATGGTGATAATGGTTATGATCTAGATCCGCTGCCCCCATAGAGACTACATAGCTATTATTTACACAGTTATGAAGATCAGAGCAATAATAGTTTGACGATAATGCACTGCAATGACTCTGACTCAAGGCTGGATAATCGAATATATCACCATATTTGTCTAATCTCCGCCATTAACTAAATAGCCAATGAATTTTTACTAACCCGGCATGTCTGCCAAGGAAGACGGAGTCGCCAAGGATAATGGAGAACGTAGTCTTATCTCAAACACTGTTCCTCTCTTAACCTAACCTCTTTCCCCTGGTGCTAAGCAATACTGCCCACTTGGCTCTCCTAACAAACTCCTTCCACTCTATTGGGCTTTTGATAACCGCTCTACAAAGCTAGCTTAACTTGGCAAATTCCAAGGTAGCAAAAAATTGAGCAAAAAATGATTCAGCTTCAAAATCACTGTGAAAGCTGCTGGCAGGAAGTATGTGTGTGTGTGGGGGGGTGGGGTGGGTTGTATATAATTGCTGCCGTGCCATGCTGAAAAGGCTATACAAATGGCATTCTGTGCAACACTGATTGCCCCCACCCCTCCCTTCCTTTGCCCCTTCTCAATACATTCCTTGTCATTCAAAACACGAGGAGGTCTTTTCAGATGCTTGGAATAGTTTGCATGGCAGAATAACAAGCTAATTAGAGTTTGAGGTGATGGATGGCTCTGAAGGGGCGTTAATATGGGCACCGAGGGGCAGAATAGCACCCCTATAGCCATACAGCCGTCTGCCGTGCCTTGATGACTTAATGGTTAGCCCGATGGGCGCACTTTGGGCCCCTGGCTAATTGCTGTGCTGACCCCCTGTAGGTGGACCAACTCCAGGTCAGCCCCGTCAGCCACTTCCCTATGTTTCTCAGGATCTGATGTGATTGGTGGAGTCAATAGGGGTCGAGGAGGCACTTATAGTGGCCATCTCGGTGTCAAACAGGGAATGACTGATGGGAAGTTTTGAAAGTGGTGGCTTTTATGTCAAAGAGGGAATGACTGATGGGAAGTTTTGAAAGTGGTGGCTTTTATGTCAAAGAGGGAATGACTGATGGGAAGTTTTGAAAGTGGTGGCTTGTATGTCACAGAAAATGGCGAAACCCATTATTTGAGGCATGTTGTTCCTTAATGAATGCAGGCGGGCTCTGGTCAGTGTTTAGGCAGAATTCAGATCAGCAACACAAGGTGGACTTGGACAGGACAACCAGGTGCGATTGGGCCATGCAACAGTGAAGCATGGTCCAAGGGCTCATGTTCTCCTACAATTTAACCAAACACCAAACAAATGATAAGGTGCATGCATTAGATCCCAATGGATATCATTTAATTCAGACTGACCTTTGTCCCGACTAACTTGAAACCTTGAATAGAAAACAGCCTGGCGTGCCTCAAAGCTATTTGTTATTTTTGCAACCATTTTGCCAACCACACGGTTTCTATGTTCATTGTCACTGTCTTCCTGTGTCAATGTCCTTTTGATGTTCAGTTGCTTTTGGAGATTTGTTGTTGAAGACTTGATCCTGATGTGATTCTGGAAGGATTTGATCCCAGAATATAATCCTGGACACCCATCTTATTCTCAGATGACAGTGTCCGCCCACCGTCAAAGGCATTTCTGGGATCCTTCCAGACCATTGTCCTGCAGGAAACTTCCTATATCTATATTCTGTCTAAAAATAAAATATTATCAGGAAAGCAAATTCTTTGACTACCTATTTAGCATGAACGTGTGTTCAGTGCATTCCAGTGCACCGCTGAAAAGGTCTATTTCGCTGTAATTTCAAAAGAAAATTCTAACATGTATTTCTTATAACTTAAAAGATCCTAAAACTAAATCGAATTGCTAAATGATCCATGATATTTACATCTCAGAACAATTCCATATTTTAGATTAGTTGAAATTGAAAATTAAGCGCACAGAGAGACCTTGTTTCAGTTCTTTATAGGTTCCAATCAAGATTTCTGCGCACAGTACGCTTGGTGAATGGCGTAACATCAATTCCTTTATACTCACTGAAGCAGCTAGATGTACCCATTCACCTCCCACAGTCTGTGCAGAGCTAGGATAAAGTGTGAAATTTGTGATGTCATTTGCATAGATAGTGCCAGCTCAGATTTCTCGGCCTATCAGAAGAAATAATAAATTGTCTCCTGCTCAGAACAACGCAGGGCCCACTTGGGGTACGGCATACGATGTTGAAGTGTCTCACTTGCAAACACGGTAGTTGCACCTCACTGTGATGTATGAATCTGGATTTATGGTTGTAAACATCAACAATTAATTGATATTTTGTAGGATTGTGGCGAGATCAATTTCTTTTGAGCTGAGTCTGCATACTGTGTCTGTGTCGATCATTGGAAGAAGGGCGGATTAGTCTCCGTCCTCAGTTCTCAGAAGTAGTCATCCTAGAATGTTCACTACCCATCATCATGTGTTCACCCCTTAAAATAAATAGTTTATTATATAGGGAAGCAGCTAATACATCATATCTACATGATATATATTTTTGTCAGAATGGTAAGTTAGTCCTCAGTGGAGCTACACTTAGTTCTATTTAGGTGGAAATCTACATTTTTACATTTCATTTATTAGAAGGTCAAGAAGGCCTGAGACTTTCTGGCTTGGGGTGGTCATCTTAGCTTCTCATCCTTATGCACTTCTCTCAACCATTGCTTACAGATCATACTTTTTATAATACCACTGCCAAGCTTTGATAAGAGAAGTCTGACTCCACTAGTGGGTCGCCGAAATACATGTATTTATTACAATAATATCTGTTTCCTTTATTAAATTCAGGCCAAGGGGTCAGAGCTGAGGATGCTTCCATCCCATGCTTCACCCTTAATATTGTGTATTAGGGTCAATATTTCTAATAATGTCCCACACATACTACATTTTGCTGACGTCAGCCTGAGATCAGTAGATCGTATTAATTTAAAACATTGAGAGGAGGTCGGCTTTGAGTGTGAGATATTGACCAGAATTTTAATTTGGTAGCAGAGGAGCATACTGGGTCACTGATTAATTGTGCACATGCCAAATTATAAAATAAGAAAACTTTGTCTCTACAAGCAGATCATGGGAATCTTACGCTTGGATACATATCTAACCTGACCAACTTTCTCACCCATGCAACCCATCAGTAACGACATGCCGTAGCGAGATGAGCTTAAATCTGAGAAACCCACTACAAGTTCTTCAGCTAGTTGGCTTTCAACACTCCACTCTGCAGATTGTGGGTCTGATGTTCTTTTTGTTGATGCGAACAATGAGCGCTTAAAAAAAAGAATGCATAAGCACAAAACTAAAAAGTTAGGCCAGGCAATTGGCCGAACAAAAAAAGTACCGAGAGTTGGATGCAGCCACATCTTGAAAATCGACACATTTCAGAAAACACACCCTTTTGCACCCACATGCTAATGAGACCAGCATGCATCTGGACTGAGAAACCTAATTAATTAAGTAGTCAGTATGAAATCCGTTATTGTGATAGGACTGAACTCGATGTCAGCTGACGCACCAATGGTCCAATGGCCACTCTGGTTTTCTGTCTAAACTGGCCTCGCTAATGTCTACCGAGGCGCTGGCAATACTGCTACTGCTAGTAATGTGCAGTAACCCACCACACATACAATGACGCCAAGTAGCACCAGGCCCAGGTCAAACACCAGCACAAGTTAACCCAGCAATGTAGACGACGCGCTAGGCAATGATGGGAACGTCAACGAAGAGTAGATAAGAAATGTAACCTAGCTAGCTAACATGAATATTGGGCTATTGATATAAGCTAGCTAATATCAATATTAGGTTAAAGATATAAGCTAGCTTACATTAATATTGTGCTATAGATAAGCTAGCTAATGAACTTGAGCAAGCTAGCTACCATGGTGCCTGCCAGCCAGTTAATAAAGCCTTCATGCTGCAGCCAGTAAGAATCATTTCAATCTCTGATACTAAACATGTGATGAATATGTAGCTACTTCAGCTTCTCAACTTTTGTTCTCATTACATCTCTGCAATTAGTTTGAGACTGAGATTTTGAGTCTGTCTTGGGGCATGCCATACTACCATGTTACTGGCCCTCAAACATTAAATAGGGCCTTCTGAGGATAGCATTTTGACTTTACATTCAACATGCTCATGTGTCGTTGATGCCCTGCTGCTTACATTAGTCAGTCCTTGATACAGCTCAGTCACATTTTATTAATGATGAATTAATAATTCAGGTTAATGGGCCCAGGTCAGCTCGAGTGGAAGAAGAGAGGGCCTGTGGGAGACCCAGGATACTGAATGTAAGCTGCTCACAAAACTGCTCCTGAAATAAGGTAGCCAAGACATACTGTATGCTGGTGGGTGTGTGTGTCAGTCAGTGGGAGGGGTTATCTTCCCTAATCCTGTGAAAGATCCTCAAAATTGTATGTATAGTAATCATTTGATAAATCATTTGGCCAATCACAATAAAGCCAATTCTGAATGTTTTCCTGTATGTAAATTATGATTTCCTAAACGACTGGGTTAGATGAATGGGGATGAGGAATGGACGATTGAATGACGATTTCTCAATGACATCATTTGTTCTGGCAATCTACTTTTTGACTTTTTCTACCAGAATATATGTAAATTGCTTCATGTCTTATTAATACATTAGTGATATAGATAACTACCAGTAAAACTTTTTCGAACAGCTCAAGTGTTTATGAAAATTCACACAGTTTAATATCTTTCTGTGCTCTGAAATATAAGCACAGGACCAACAAACTATTGGAGACAAAAGGGGCTGGCAATTTGCCCCAGACAGTGAAATGTAAGGCTAGTAGAATATATTTCAGTTTTGGCAACCTAAACTTTTTTACCCTCACAGTTTACCACTTACCTTTGTCCCATTTCAGGTTATTCACTCTACTTGAACTGCTTAATTAAATTAAAATAGAAACTGGGAAAATTGTTGTTCTTAACCTTTTGACTGGTAGTACAGACAATAAAATCTCTTTGTGAAAAACAATGTGCTTTGTAACACCAACAGTGTGGTCATCTGAGCTGCCAGCAAAGCCAGGTTTACACAATCCTTATCTTTGCTGGGGTATTGAAAGACATAATGTGTTCCATAATAATCCACAATGGTATTCCGCAATTTAATAATGAAGTCTCATGCAACAACTTGTAGGGAAATGGGAGCTCTATCCCATTCGCTTCTGAAGGTACGCCAGGACTTTAGCTCTGGTGTAAAAACATTAGTGAGCTTAAAACAACATTGTCCGGGTAGTTTGGTAACCCAATGCTGGCAAATACTGGACTGAATCCATACTGTTTATGGGAGTAATCATACATGTAAGACAAAGGGTCATCCAAACATTGGTCAATTTAACCATCAGGTCGGGCTGAATTAGCAGTGATATCATTTCTGTTTTGTTTTCTTAGCTATAAATTGCTTTCAGGGGACATGACCTTTAAAGGGCGTAGCTTTCGGATTGATACCATCAGCCACCTCTTAGATTAAACGTAATTCCTTCTAAGTTGGTACAGTACGAGTTCTCTTTTCTAGCATGAACACAACAGAAGAGATGAGCGGAAATGATGTTTACTTGCACAGGTGGCCAAATCTGGGTCGTATCTCAGCAACCGAGCCTCAACAATCCAGCACCCAGCAGTTTGTGGAGAAAACAAACCAACTTAGTGACCCAGTGCCTGCAACCCAGCCATTAGGTCATCCAAACAACCCAGTGTTATATATACAGTGAGTCCTCTATAAAACCACTGCTAGGTTTGAATGATGTAGGGCTTTACATCCATAACACATGACCTGTATGTTCTGACTGAGGGATGAGGTTAAAGCAGTTTGTTCAAGACCATCTCTTAAAGCCCTGTGCATTGTGACTGCAGCTGATGACTGGAAGACTGAGTGGAGCTAAATCACTGACATTTGACTCAAGCCATGGACATTTTCCTAGTCCATTTTTTCTTTTCCCAAATTCAATTTCCATGCAGCTGTGGTTGTCTGAAGTGTGTCTGACGCAGGCCAGTGCAACGTACAACTGGCCTACATATCCCAAGTGGTATCTGCAGTCTTCGAATTTTTACTTCGAAATTTTTTCACGGCACAAGTGGTTGTATATTCTTTTGGAAGTTTGGGTTGGTCTTGCTGGCAGGAGCTTGAGCTCAAGTATTACTGGATGTTGAAACGGTCCTGTGTTTCATGCCCCTTCCTCATCTAACAAAATCCCCCGAAGAAAAGCAGATGTCAAATATCAAGTTCGGCGGAAGATTGTATAACTCATGACAAATTACAATGGATCACCATACGATCATTTTCAAAAGCCTGCGGATCAATGGCAATGTAACTTTAGCTGCCGCTAATTCCCAAAATCACTTCCTGATTGCATCACTGCTCCTTGAGCTTTATTACATAAACAATAGCGTCCCCACACGCACATGTCTTGGAAAAATCCAGTCCCCCCACCCAGACTCTACTACCACATACTATTCTCCAGACGGTCACTTAGACAAAAAAAAAAGAAAGGAAAATAAGAACACAAGAAAAAGGCTAGCGCAGGCTATATCAGTCAGATACCGTGAGGTTGATTTGAAGTGTCACATTTAAAGGCAAGGGCGGAAACCAAGACAGGTCTGTTCCTGATTACTGTGTTTGGCATTGGGTTGGAGAGAGACCCCGGCCTATTGTCACTCTGGATCATATGGCCAGTGTAAACACCTTTAATCAATGTAGGATGGCTGCTCAGCTCTAAACCCAAAGTGGCAGCCTACCGCGGCAGCCTGATGCCGTAACTGTGGCTTGTGCTGTGTTCTCGCTAAATGCAGCTCTTTGGTGTTGGTGCCAAAACGCCTGTACAATGCAGACGGAATGTTCAGAGCATTCTCCCCTCTTCAGGTTCCTGTATGATTTTCCAGCAGGTTGCTGTTTCTTCAAATTTAGCTTGAGGTCACTTGGTACCTGACAGAGATAGACCACCTATGGAGATCAGATTCATTTTTTCCCCCCCAACTATAACAGGGCTTCTATCACACGGCATTTACCGCGCTTCTCATTAACAATTCAGCTACCTCATATAAACACTGAATTAAACAGGAGTACCTCAAGGTACAGTAATGTCCCTAATTCTACACTGACAGATTTTCCGTAGAATGAAAAGCCAGCGGTAGATGTTAGGGATGTAACAGAGGCCCTTGTTTTATTGCGAGGCATTAATCATTGAAAATTCCATTAAAATACAGAGAGAGGAGAGAAAAAAGAGGCGGCAGAAAAGACTCGACACCGAAGAAGAAAGGCAGAGGCTGGGGATTGGAACAGATTAGCACCGGGGAATGCTTATATAGAGTGCAACATGTACATAGTTGGCTGATAACTGAGTAGAAGTGAGTCGGCGTGGGCGTGCCGTGGTGGGTCTAGCAGGCTGGCGCTGGCTGTGGATTGATGAGTCGGCGGATTGGGTCCCGCTACAGCAGCACTGGGGATACAGAACCCTGTCATTATCTCCAAATGAGTTACACGTCCTCCCCCGGCTCCGCGGGCCAGGGCTGAGTACTCTCCCTGAATACTAAGCGCTAGATAGTCTAGTCTACCGACCCGCCTCGGGGGGAAGTTAGCCGCGAGAGCCGACGGGCACGAACGCGGGCTGATTGGGCCGGTGTGTTCAGGATGCGTTCGGTTGGATTGATGTGTTGATCGTATGCAGCGCTTGGCTTTAGTCGGCACTCGTCCCCCTGGCTGTCGGTTCCGGATGCACCCCCGCCGTTCTGTCACGGTGCAGCGGGACGGTCGATGAGGTCGTCGTGTACCCCCCCCCCACCCACCCCGCAAACGCTTTGCTGTTGATGTACACAGAGACACTTTTAAACAGCACAACTTTATTGAGTAGTTTGGTTTGTCCCCGTAACGGATAACATGTGATGCTATTTGTGTAATCGACACTGAGTTTATAGTACCTACCTCACTGTGAGTTACAAGCTAAGATTTGTTAGAATGTCATATAGCTACATTTCTGTCAGGTATCCATTTTTTCTCAGCGAAGGATTGGTATAGGTGATGTATTTAAGTGGACCTGAGGAAAAAAATGAACTACATCTGTTCTCCCCAGATCAAACACGTTGCTCCACATGAGAACAGTTACACTGAACACAATTCTGTGTGTTTTTCTTAAACCTAGCTACAACACCACACTCATTCCGGCAGCTTTGAAAGTGAAAAGGAGAGGACATGTTTTATGTGTGCTAGCATTTAGTTGAAGGCTAATTTTAAACATCAAGACTAAACTCTCTGGAAGGGAAAAGGCCTCAAAATACAAAGCTGTCCCTTTTCCACAAAAAAACCCTCGCTTTGTAACAGAGAGAAAAAAAAGTTTCTTATTTATACATTTCTCTTTTTCCTCAGCGATCTGTCACGTCATGTAGCATTAGGCAACACAATTGTTATTTGCAGGGGGTATTTTTGATTTAGTTTTTACAGCCAAGGAAGCATGTCTCAACCTACAACTGAATAAGTGGAGGTAAGCCACAATAACACTGACAGGCTGGAATAGTTTCAAGAAAGCGGATTTACAATTGCGACTGCTTAGATAAACAATCTTAATTAACTTCATTCCTACAGGCTTTAGGTAAAATCACTTTCGACATCAGCAATTATGGAAGTGAAGTTGCATTTCTACTCAACAAAGCTGTACCGTTGTGAAAATGTCACTTTTCTAGTGTTGTCAGGTTCAAAACAATACCATACGACCTGACTCTCAATCAGTAAATAGCATTTGGGTTCTCTGCCTGAATCTCGTGGTTTCCAGTCCTTAATCAGGTTATATATATTTTTTGCAATCTTTAAACTTATTTGAAAGCAGACTGTTGGCATTGTGGCCATTACAGTACATGCCTGCTTGACCCATTATACAGCTCTGGAAAAAATGAGTCCAAAAGGAAAGTTTTGAGTGACAAAGAGCGTGGTTAAAATTAGGAGACCACTGCAAATTGAACTTCTTTTCCTCACTCCAGTCTTCTATTCACCTTTTCGGAAAGGAAAGAAAAAGCTGCAGTGGTCTCTTATTTTTTTCCAGAGCTGTATATAGCCTTCACTGTGAATGTGATCCCACAAACATTGCCCTTAGAAGTCACAGTTTCTGTAACCCGAATTCTGATTGAATCCAGTCCTGAATAAAAGTAAGTACGGCATAGCCTTGATATTCCCGACACATGATGTATCTGCATCGCGTGGCCTCCTTAAGCTCTGTTTTGAAAGGTTAGAGAAGCCTTTGTGTTTGATGGTGTCATTATTCTTGATCTGAAGCACTATAGTGTGGCAGCCATTGTTAGTTTATTGGGAAAAACTTCAAACAAAAGCCCTGGGGGACAATTGTAATCCTACTCTTCTTTACACTGTCTCAAGCCTTGTTGCCCCCATTTAAAGCGAGGGAGTGTGTTACAGAGTAGATGTTCAACAAGCCTTTCCAAATTAGTAGGACATTTTTGGCCACATCAAATGAACAGCGTTATTTTGTGTTTTGCTGAGGATTATTTCAAAGCAGGGCGCTGCCGTGGCCTGCATTTCTCTCAACTGGACCCATGTCAAAAGATGGGGAGTGAAGGTTTTTGACTGTTCAAACCCCCCAATCCACACCCACATAGACACACACCCACACACACGCACAAAAGGAAAGTGTTACTTTACAATTCCAAACCAGTGAGCTGGATATTGAGTTGGTTTATTGGATTTGAAAACACAAAGACCTCGCTCCAGACCAACGGCCCAGCGCACAAACCATTTTCTGCCACCGTGCACCGTGTCTGAGGTAGATTGTATTCAGGCCCGGGTCCAAACCAAGTGGTGTAACTGAGGGAGAGTGTTACCTTGCTACAGTGCAGTGCCTCAGAGGTTTATTACAGTAAGTCCAATCTTCAATTGAACCCATGTGCCATTCATGCCCAGAGCGGACAGTACATGTCTCCCGCTTCCCTGCCGCTTTGGCACCCGGATAATCGGCGTGGTGCCCGTCGGGTCGTCTGGACCGAAAGGCCGGTCTGGTTGTGACGAAAGTGGACTTGTCTCTATTTGTCTGATAGCATTTGGGATTGAGTTCAAACCTTCTACCTAGCAGTGATTGAAGGTGCTGTCGCCACCTCACAAAAACGATTGATCGGAAGTGCTATCGTATTTTCATCGTATATAAATATTGGCAGGGTGTAAAGCTATGTGGATGTCAACGCCTACCGGACCTGTGCTCTAACAGTCAGCCATCCACTCCTCTTTCTCTCCCAATGGAGCAAATTAAAGTCGGAAGAATGCGTTCTGCTTAGCGGCATGAATTCGCAGCGCAACGCTCTTTCATCTCCGCGTCTCCTAACTCAAACAGACTTGTGTAATCAAACGGAGCTTCTATTTCCTTTGGCCTGATCGAAAAGCATCGTGTCCTGCGACTACCAATATTCGCCCGTGTCCGCTGCAGAACGTGTGGGTGTGTCACATGTCGAGCCGTCTTGAGACGCCAGCATTCTGACCGGAGCATATTTGTGCATTCTACTCCAGGTTGGTCAAAAATAACCATCTGGAAGGCAAGCGCCTACCAAGCCAACCCTGACTCACTGATCTGACTCAATAATCCAAGCCCAACCACTCATTGCCCAGCATCAATAACCCAGCAGTCTGTAAAGGAAACAACCCCGCAATCCAATGGCTGTAACCAGCTCTGAGCACACAGGATGGTGCAGGGCTGGTTAAAAGCATCCGGAATGAGCCTTCCTCCACGGGGGTGAGGTGGGGGCTGTTTGGTTGGAGGAAGGAACCAGACGTGAATGGCAGGAAGGGCCTGTGTATAGAGCAGAGACCCCGCGCTGGCTACACAGACCCTGGGAACGCTGGACTCACGGACACAGTCGCTGCCACGCCAGTGGCCAGCCCCTCCCTCAGGGTAGGGAGACGAGATGATGCGGCCTGGATCAGCCTCCATCAGCAAAGGGGAGGGATTCTGTAACGGAGCCCTGTCCCTCCACATTCCCTCTCTGCCCCCCCCATCTCTCTACATCTCTGTTTCCCTAAGGATGCCCTGTCTGTCTACCCCTTCTCCCTCACGCTCTCCAGCCCTTCTGTTACACCTAGAAGAGACTATGTTGATCGCCCTCCCACTTTCTCGCTTTTCCACTCTCTTTCTCTCTCCTATTTCTCTCTCTAAGTCTCACATTCCACTCCTCCTTAGCTTTGAACATGGCTCAATAGTACCCCTGCAGGTAAAGAATGGAAACTCCACCTGATGTGCAATGCCTTTACAAAAATATAGGCGCATGAATTCTTGTGCCGACGGCCAGACACGCTTCCACGTGCACCCACACACACACACACACACACACACACACACACACACAGACAAACATACACACTGTAGCATACTGTACACACTCAAACACACAAAACATTCTGCCTCTACCTTCAACGGTCACCTTCTCCTTCCTCTTCATCATAACGTCACACTCCAGAGGTCAGAATTAAAATGCACAACCCGATTGTTTTTTTTTGTTTTTTTTGTTCGCTATCTCCACCCTATTCAATATTCAGGGTACAGTGCACAGCCTATTGAATTATGACAGCTTGTAAACAATCTCCATAGGCAGACAACAGACATTCCAACTCCAGACCAATTACCTAAATACTTCTCTAAATCACAACCGAGCAGGAGATGTTTGAAACCATGTCTAGTGCAGTATGTACAGTCCGCCATTACGGCGGAGTACGTAGCGTGCCTGGCAGGGAGCCGGGACCACACATTAGCACGTTATTTTATATTCACACAACACAACTCCTTTTTCCTGCACTCTGACACCAATTTATTGAGATCACAAGTGAATATAATTTGTTATGGGAATTGTGAGGTAACACTGTGACGGCTGGCCCGCTCACTCTGCCCATATTAAACAGCCTTTCCCACACACACTCATATCCGTGCACTTGTGAACGCGCACACGCACGCACACTTTCTCTGAACAGGGACAATCACAGTCCGCTACACACGGCCGGGTAATATTAGCACTGGAGCAGAAGCTTTCCCCTGCTTTTTCTTTCTTTCCCTCTCTTGCCCTCTCTCTCTCTAGAACTCCCATTGTCGGCCAATGGATGAGGAGACCGTGTTTTCTCCTCAAGCAGCCATATCTTTTTTTTTCTTCAGCCATGTCAAAGTCTTTGCCAGGGCTGTTCTGCTTCCCTGGTCAGTCTCAGCTTGAGGGTCAGTCATGGACCCTGCTCGTACGATGGTCTTTGAGGACCCCCAGACATCCAGCGTTTGAGGCAGTCTGCTGGACCGCCTGCCTCCCTGTCTATCTTTTACCAGCAGGGCGTAAATCAGACAAGGCAGCTGTACCGTGCATCTGGGTGATGACGGATTTACGAGGGGGCAACCTCCCAGTGAACCTGCGCTGTTTCACATCCAAATTTGCACTTTTAATATATGACCAAAATAAATATGTAAAATTACATTTAACCAGCATAAAGGTTCGCGGAAGGTTGAAAACATTTAAAGCTACTAATTTCAGTTTACGTGCGTACATTAGAAATTACTGTGTGTGTGTGTGTGTGTGTGTGTGTGTGTGTGTGTGTGTGTGTGTGTGTGTGTGTGATTTTGTTAATGCAAATGCAGTGAACCCCAGGCTCAGGTTTGTCTTTCATCATGTCAACACACCAAGGTTTTGCGGTACCAGATTTCACTCATCTGGCAGCAATGACATGAAGGGCATATTCCAGGGTAGCTGAAGAGGAGTAGGCCTTGCTTTAGGTATGAATTTAGAGGCTATTATTGTCTGCCTCCAAATGAAAACTGGGTTGTCTACACAGACAGAAAGTGATGGCTTCATGTACTAAATAGTGCATGCTTGGTCCAGACTCTTCCCCTAGCACAGTAAGGACTCCAGGTTGTTATGAAATGTTCTATAATTGAAAGGAAGTATGTCAATCATTAGATAGAAAAGTGTAGGCAATATTTATTTATTCACTTCCCACTTCTAAAAGCGCTGTCTAAGTACACCAACAAAAAAAGTTGAAAAGGAAAGTTTTGAGTGAGGACCAGAAGCGTTCAATTTGCAGTGGTCTCTTAATTTTAACGCTTCTGTTCCTCACTCAAAACCTTCCTATTCAACTTTTTTGGAAAGGAAAGAAAAAGGTGCAGTGGTCTCTTAATTGTTTCCCGAGCTGTATGAGGCAGAAATGAGAGAATAGATGTTGTGTTACCGGCCCTCACCCCTGACCTGTCCTCATTCCAAGACGAGCCGAGGATTCTGGGGGATGGATTCTTGGGAAACGTGACTGTGGCCTAAGTCAGCCACACATTCTTTGCTGCACGGGATTAAAACCTAACGGCTGTCATTTATTGTTCACACATCAAGTTTCACAGTGGGATCAAGCATCCCTTCTCCAGCCACGTCTGTGGTTCTTCTAACTAGGAAAAATAGACAAGCTGTTACGTGTGAGCCGCAGTCCTGCTGACTTCCATAAGGTGAGGGAGTGGAAGTACTGTGCAACACACATTCTTTTCAAATGAGGTAAGCTGCGGATAATGGGGATTTTAGGCAGCATTTAAGACAGAATTATAAAACAATAACCGAGTTCGAAAAACGGGGAAGGAAAATAATTAGCCTAATCCTGAGTATTTAACAGAGCGTCACTTGAGAGTTGACAGTTAGTTGCAAAACATACAACTCAAGCCACTGTGTACTTCCTGGTGAGTGTCTTGTCCATACTCCCAGGGGTCCCCAGTGGTGGTTTAATTTATTGATTACAATAGGGGCTGTTGCTTTATAAACCGCCAGACTTTCATGAGAAAACACAAACAAGCAGAATTCCCAATGTTGAAACGCACCAACGCCACACGCACAAACACACTTAAATAGCTACATTATTTTCTTATCGCTTTGAGCAAAGTTAACGTAGCAATGTTTTGGTCTCGGTTGACAACATGGCGTTGATATTAGGTGGCGGCCTTTCGTTGTTTCTGCAAACGTTGTGACTGACACAGCCGTCCAGAGCCCTAGTGACTAAACCGAAGAAGCCTCACTCGTTCATGTGACACCGGTTGGCGATCAGTGACCCCTGCTATGCGTAGCGATGATCTACTGGCTCAAACCTGAATTCTTGTGTGGGTCAGTGTAATATCAGATAATGGCCGCCACATTCCTCAGCAACTTCCTTCCGTCACGACCCAGCGTTTTTCCTCCAGAAGGTCTTTTCCCTTGGGCAGTAAGCACGGCGACAGACTGACCTGTGAGCGGGGAATTTTCTCCACCAGGGGAAAATAGCCAGTTACGTCATGAAGGGGGAATTGCAGTGGTGATAAACTCGGCCGTGAAAACAAGTGCCCCTTTTACTTGTGTCTTTGAACATCTAAAGAGGATATCTGCACATCACTTTCTCACCCGCCATTTTCTCTCACTATTTCTCTATTCTTCACTGTGTCCCTGTCCGTCCGTCTCTCTCTTTGCCTCTCACCCTTTCTCTCTCGGTCTCCTTCTGTCTTTCCTCCTCTTCTGTAATCCCACACAGTGTGATAAAGAAGGTCAATGCGACTCCCACTCCAGTGTCGGCCGGGCGCGCCGTTCTATCGCACCGATACTCAGCAACCCCCCGCGAGGCAGACAGAGCCCCTGTCAGGGCCTGGATAAGTCTCTCTCACCTGGCTACAGGTAAAAGGTCACAGACACCCTGTGGTCCTCTTAGAGTGGAGCCATGCAGAGACGGCTGACCAATGACATGTGGAAACAGGAGGGGAAATGCTAACATTGTTTTAGCCCATTAGCTGGTGCGTACGTCATTATTCAGCCAAGCATGGTATTGCTTTCAAGTGCGAAGGCGTCTGGAGTGAGGGATTGCCTGGCTAATTAATATAAGCTTCAACTTTTCGGTTGTCAGGCGTCACCCTTTCAGTTGTGTCACCGCGTGTTTACAGTTAACCCGAGACGCTGGTTAATTACAACCCCCTTGGTTGACTGTCGTTACGGAGATTAGGGAACCCCTCCCCCCACACCACAAACTGCACTTGTGCACCAGCACACGCTGGTTAAGTAGGAGCCAATCCCATTACATATTGTCATCGGCTCAGCCGCCACTGAGTAGGCGGGCCAGGGACTGGTCTATGTTCCATCAGTCTGGTGGGAGGCGGCTACGGCCTGGCATTTCACTCGGATCCTTGGCGACGTCTCTAAACCGACTGGATGTTTGTTTTCTTTCTATCTCAATTGCAAGGCAAGAGCCTGGGGCTATTGATAGCAGCCCTATTAGCCTACACTGTAAACAAAACGTTGACTTGAAACGTTGATTTGCCTAGATTGTCAGATAAAATGGTGAGGTTCCCCAAATGGCCTACTCTGTAGAAAATGTGTTCAGATTACAGTATTCCCTTTTTCCCGCCTGTCTATTAACTTACACTCCTTTGGCCAGTACATAGGTAACACATTTGTATAATCTATAATCTCCAGTTTCCCTGAAAAGCACGTGGGCATTTAAAGGTCTCATCAGTACAACTGTAGGAAGCTCACATCTGAACACTTACAACTAGAGCATCTCAAGTTGATGCCCATGTTCATGTCTGACAAGGGAAATATTCAATGGAACTTAGTGTGAATGCTTTAGATCTTTCCAAGGCCTTCCGGCAGAACAGAGGAGATTAGGAGGGAATAAGTATTCAAGCTTAAAATCCTCAGCACCAGCTTCTCTAACGGCTAATGGAGCAAACAAGGCTAACACAGTCTTCCAAATCCTTGACAAAGTATCTCCCTGTCATTCACACTCTTTCAAGAGAAAATGTAAGGCAAGGACAAAACATAATAGGATTTAGGCATCTTCGTCCATTGGTGTTTTAAATCAGCTCAGACATTTGATCATATTCTGGTTGTAATTCAAGACAATGATCAGCAAGATTGATCAAGGGAATTTCGCTGGCCCAAAATGGACATTTGACTAAACCTCAATTAACTTTAACCTTTCAGTGACACAGCCGTAGACCAGATCAATCCCTGGCGAACATGTTTTCAAAAAGCCCAAGAAGTATGGCAAAGACGTTTCTGAAAGATGAATGTGAGACGGAACCATCCGTTGCAAGAGATGAGACATCTGCAGATCTCTCCATCCTCCATATGTTGTTTTCAGAGGACCCGAAGCACATCTCTGGTTTGTGTCTTATCACAGCATGAAGGGATCTAACACGGAAGTCTTACCAGATTTCACCAGCTCCTCTGCTGTCACTTCTTCAATGAAAACTATGCACAGATAAGTTCTGTGTGATGTGAACTCATTTAGAGGGCAGGTTTTTGGTCTGAATAACTGAATAGCTTGATTGGGTACATTTTCAGACTACAACAGCTGAGTAGTCAGAGCAGAGATTCAGGAATTTAATGGAAACAATTCTTTATTTCCTTTATGTAGTTATAATGTCCATTGCCCTTATATAATCTGAAGATGAAAGTGCACGTGTGTGTGTGTGTGTGTGTGTGTGTGTGTTTAAGCAAAGCAACCCAATATAGGCTGGGGGCTTGGCATCAGATTATCCTAAACGGTTCCATCCTGAGCATGGTGACATCACATCCTTCTCAGTCGGAAACCTTTAAATCCTCCAGCAAGGCTCCCACTGTGAGGTGTGCCAGTTGGAATACTCAATGTTATTTGTTTAGTTCTAAAGGGAACACGGGGGGGGTTCTGTTCTTCAGTCTGAAAAAACACAGTTACTGTACTTTCACTGTTTCTTACATAATGATTGGCTAATGAATGGAAATAATGTCACGATGTGTAGAGCGCAGAGGAAAAGTCACAACAGACTCAAACAACTCCTGACAGTTGATTCATGCTAATATCCTCAAGGGAGTAAAACGGTATAATTTCACAGTAATACAATCAGATGTATTTTTCAGATGTCACAGTCAGGCACACTAATGAATTCATTTACACAAATTTCCTCTAAGGGCAATATTTATTATCTCTGTTACACTGGTCGCGGTGGTGTGTTTGTACACAAATGTGTGTTTGTGTGTGTGGGTTCCTCCTGGGCATCATTCTGCATGGCAAAAGATGAGGAAGTATGGGAACATTCAGTGCAGAATGGAGGACAGAGGAGAGAAGGGTGCATTTCCAAACTGTCAATGTACACATCCTTCTGTTAGCGGTGTCTGGCATTGGCGATGTCTGGCGTTGGCGGAGTCCGGCGTTGGCGGAGTCCGGCGTTGGCGGAGTCCGGCGTTGGCGGTGTCCGGCGTTGGCGGTGTCCGGCGTTGGCGGAGTCCGGCGTTGGCGGAGTCCGGCGTTGGCGGAGTCCGGCGTTGGCGGAGTCCGGCGTTGGCGGTGTCCGGCGTTGGCGGAGTCCGGCGTTGGCGG